>WBNQ01011402.1:0-31054 GCA_013401375.1 Spizella passerina
AGGTTGTATACAAATATTCAAGTGGATGGATCTAGAAACTTTCCAAGAACTGCTAAAAGCACCATGAAGCGCCACTTCATCTGGTTTACAACCATTTCAGTAAGAGCAAGAATAGGCACCTAAGCATCTCTCTGATGAGGCACACATAAGGCTTCCTATGAGGCTGTATACAAAATATTGAAGTGGATGGATCTAGAATCCTCCCAAGAACTACGGGGAAAAACATAAAAATAATTATAATACTTCAAATCAACTATTTAATGCCAATCCAGCCTTGCAGTTCACCAATTATATGTATCATTTCTGGAAAGAAACATAATTGACAGCTTATTGGAACACTATCCATTTTATCCCCAAGAAACTTCACTGCATCTAAGCCAACTTTAAATATACCCCAGTAAGAAGCAGCATCTTGTATATTTAGAGAAGTTTTCCATGCCAAGGCCAGTGTGTCAGCACCATTTGTTATGCCTGAATGCTTTATGAGACAGAAGTCACAAACCTGACAGTTTAACTCTCATTAGCTTCGGGAGTGACTCCATATGCCAGCCCAGCCACACTCTCTGGGCAAATTATGGATGTTTCTGCTTCCAGTTCAGCTTTAGGTGCCCATCTACTACAGGACTTGAGCAAAATTTCCTCTGCTGTCCCTGGGAGCAGAAGGGAAGCCAAGGCACAGACAGCTGAGCCTCCCACAATGACAGAGAGCAGNACTCCATTTGATCCAAACCCTTTTTAGTGCACGACTCTGAACCAGGGCACTTTGCATATTTCTGCCAGTCTCCCTTCGCAGGAGGTCACTGTGGCAAGCATGCTGCAAAAAATAGAATCCAAGAAGCAGGAAAATCTATTTGGGGTATGTGTGTGTGTCTGTGTGTGTTCTGAGAAAATGACAAACCACTGCCACTTGTAATATACAAGACTAAGTGAAGATTTCTTCAATTCCATTTCTGCCTCCTGTAAAGCTTGCTAAAACACAGGTTCCCTTGGCTTTTGCATTTCCTTTGATTCAGGCCAGACAATGGAGATTAATCAGTGCCCAGTACCCAGTATTTCTGAGATTTTACAGCTTCCTTTCACTTAGGAAGGTAAAAAGTGAACTCGTATGGGCTGTTATAACATTTCCTTTTTTAACTTGGGGAATCATACAGGCATTTCCCTGAAATCTTGGATGAGCAAATGATTACTTTTAGTTTTATTCTGTCTGTCAGAGTTAACCCTAAGTAATCTTGTGCACGTTACAATCTGAACTAACTTCTTATTATAGCAACCAACTTTTGGGAGAACAGCAATGAGAAGAGTAAACCAACCAAAATGCAGGAGGGAAAGCCAGCAATGTCAACACGTGGTGTTTCCCCTTGACACAGTTTCTTCCCATTCATAAGAGGTTACATACCTCAGACAGGATTTTAAAACAGTGAATCCCCTTCGTGGCTATTAACTTCCACACTGAGACACACTTAGCTCCAATTTCCTTGTTTCTTTCCCCTCCTAACTTAACCCATTGCCACAAGCTGTTACAATCAGAAAGCTGACATTGTATTCCCACCACTCAATATCCACAGAGTTATCACTAAAGTCAAAGGCACAGTTCATCCTCTTTCCATGACTTTAAAGCTCATAATCCTCTGTTACATCAGCCACAAAGACAGTGATTTGTTCAATCTGCCCAGCAGACTCTTGTCTTTTTCTATTGCTTTGCAGAGATGTGCTTCCATTACAGGCACATCCTCGAGGGCTGCTGGAATCTTGCTCTAGAACTGGCCCCTACAATGTAGGAACTAAAGAACTGATTTGGGCAGTAACACAGAGGAATTGCCACAGCAGCAGTGGACAATGCTTCCCAGTTCATTCATCCATCTCCAGCTGAAATGGAGCTTCCTGGGGTGAAATGAGGTCAAAACAAAGTAAAAGGGAAGTGGAATCTGTCCAACAATAAACCAGGTGTCAACATCCATTGCACAGAGCCTGACCAAGGACAACACGGTCACTCTCTGGTAGCTGTGCTGGGATGTTGGGAATTTTGAGCAGATGTTAATAGGATGAATACATGGCAGTGGTACAGTCTCAGAATAATAATGCCTGTGAATGCCAAAAGCATATTGATCTCCTGAAGTGCATAGCCAGAGCACCTAATGGCTCTAGAGAGAGCAGGGAAACACTCAGAAGGGGAAGAGGGAAAAGAAAAGAGAAGATGCTTCAGATTGGAGAGTTCTATCAGCTAAAAGAGCCCTGGGGCACACAGGGATGTTAAACTGCTGCTGCACAGACACATTCTGAGGGACCCAAGAACACAGCGGGGAAGTGTCAGTGCACAGGAATGGAAGAATGAATTTACAGAACTTGTACAATTATAACACGTCTAAACCACTTCTTCTAGGTAGAATATTAGAACCAGGAAGAACCTTAAGAGGAAAATAAATCCTTACTGCACTGTCCTGACAGACCAGAACTGTGGGAAAAGCTAACACCAGTGACACAGAGAATGCAGATACTGTTCAAAAGAAATTAAAAGGGAAATTCTTTCAACTTTAATGACCTCAGCTGTGATTAGTGATGCAGATCAGGGCTTTGTTCTAAAAGGAAATCTCATAGCTAACCTGTAGTGTCTTTTTCAAGTGGGAGACATTGAAAGCTCCTTTTTGCACCAGGGCTGTCTAACTGGGAAATTCAACTCATTCTCTTTGCTTTGGTATCTATTTATTTCAGCACTACACACAGCGTCAGAAGCAAAATGTTATCCCTCACTGCACCTGAGGGCCAAGAGGTCCAGTGTCATATTCTCCATGGAACTGATCCAGTGTTTTCACCCTCTCACAGAGACATGCAGCTCTTTGAGGGAGGACGAGACTCCAGGACAACAGCACTGCAAATTACCAGCTTGCTCAGAGGGGATTTTCTTTTTTGTGAGCTATATGAGCTACAAACCAGACCAAAATACACTAACAGAGATATCCTTGTAAAGTTCACTCCCAGCAGTGCCACCATAGGAGCATATCAGAATTCTAGCAGCTCTGGTCAATAGTGTTATATATCCCCTGAACCACTAAGGACATTAAGCAAACACATTGAAGAGATCAGAAAAGATTCCAGTTATCCTGAGCTTCCCACTCTCTGACCACAAAACCACACTCTCACATCAAATGGGGAATGCAACTCAAGGGACATTTTAATCCTACACCCCTATTCTAATTAATAATCCTACTTTATCAATATTTGATGGAGCTGTTATTGTGTCTGCTCTGGCCACTTCACTTTTCAGAGAGCGCTCTGAATTACTGTGCTCGATGCAATGCAAGAGCAATGTGCTCCTTTCGAGGCAGTACAGGCTGGAAGCACAGCCCGTCCTTTCCTGAGGCCTCTGCAGAGGCTCCTGCTGCAGGAGCAGCCCGTGGGATGGAGGGGCAGTGCAGCTCTGCAGCTGAGCACCAACTGATGCACCAGCATCCATTGACTCGGCCTCAATGACCGCTCCCCACTGCTGCCCGCTACGCCACCATCGGGTGGGAAAGAAAATAAACTCACACCCTGAAAACCAAGCCACAACAAACACAATGGTGAGCACAACAGAGCCCAGCCATTATGTGTGTTGGCACAGAGGCTAACAGTTAGTAAGGCACAGAACCAATTAAACGAGAAAAACTTACCGTTTTCGTTTTTTGCAGACAAAGTGTTGAAGAGAAGGAAGCAGACTACACTGTGCTGAACATGCCAGACATGCCTGGCCCTCACAAACCTTCACTCAGGGCACAGCCTCACCCTCACGAGCACCTGACCAGGGCTGCTGTTGGATTGCACTTCCACAGGGCCAGCAGGTTACAGATGGACGTGCCATAGCAAAGTGTGAAACAGAAAAAAGAACAGAGCAGAGCCCCTCTGTTTGAGACATCGTGCTGTGAAATCCTGTTTGTAGTGAGCTGTCAGAAAAATGCCTCCATTTCTACAGGCTGGGATAAGCACAGGTACTTCACCTCAGAGACAAAGGGTCTGCCATGCCCCAAGGATGAGCAGGGCAGCTCCTGGCACTGGGCAGGGGGAGGGCTACAGCAGACCCATGCCTTGGTGTTGGAAGCAGCCCTGGAATTACACTGCTTGCAGGAGTATTCATGCAGATTCTGAGTAGTAAAGCTCCTGAGAGCTGCCAAGTGACAGAATAATGCTTTGGGTTGTTTGTTTCCAGGAGGAGAAAAAAAATGGGAAAGTACAGAAGAGAAACGCCCCAAAAGTGGAAGGAACTAAATGTTATCAAGATAAAATGGAAAAGGCTTAATACAGCCTATCAAAGACTAGGTACCCCTGCCACAACACATGCTACCAAGGTTTAACTGAGCAGCGTGCATTTTGAAGGACACTCTTTCATCTATAAAAGGTTTGGAGATGTTACAACTTAGTCTTTTTGCCAGGAGATACTTTATTAAAATTGCTGTAAACAGTAACTCATTCAAGCAAAGAAAAAATTGCTGTAAACAGTAACTTGTTCAAGCAAAGAAGAGGCTCTTCCTGCCATGAGCTTAAAAGGATGTAAGCCTTCAATTCTGTTTCTGAAGAATGTTTCAGATATTGATTTCTACCTCATACTTAACATAAGTTAGGTTTTCTTCACAGTTCTGGTGCTCAGAGGAGAAAGCAGCAGCATTTTCCTGAGTCTCCTGAATCTTTAAACAGATCTTTTCTAACACCATGCTCTCTGGTTAGATCTTCCCAATACTTCTCCGGCAGCTGTAGCAAACCCAAGTATTTGGCAATACTGAGTTACTCAAATAAATCTGAGCCTTCTCTCTGTTCATAGGTCTCCCTCAGGGCCCTGAGTGGGTTGCAATAGTACAGACAGTTGCTCTAAATAGCTTGGATCCAAACACTCTACTTGATGGTGATTAAATATATAAAATGTTACACATCCAATGTTTGAAATGCAAAGGCCCAGGGCACCTCAGCAATGCTTTCCACACAGAGCAATTACAGCACTGGAAGTACTGGAAATACCATCATGTGATCCAGTCCAAACTACTGATGTAAAGAGAAGGAATCCAGAACAGAAAGGAACGGGAGAAAGTTCAAGAGGTACGATTGATGTTTTCCCTTTTGTGTAAGCCAGTCTTTATTGCAGACCTGTATGAGGAAACAGATGTTGTACACAGCCAGCTGCCACACAGACACCATTCCTAGGAAGGATCACAGCCTAGGCCATTCAAGGCAGAGCTTTTTTGCTGCTACTGTTAGATCTGTACCCTTCAAATTTAGGGTTTTTTACTTTGAAAAGGCTGTGCTTTACAAAGATGTTGCTAACAGAGGAAGCGAATCTATGACACTGCAAATTAATTATTCTTTGTTATATAGTTCTACTTTTATTTCTAACAGAATACTAATCCTGACAGCTAGCACTGATTAGTATTTTGGAAGTGGTTCTCAGGAGCTGCTGACTCACTGGGCCGTGGTCCTCACTGTTTCAACACACTACAGAAAAAGGCAAAGCAAAAGCACAGACCCAAAAGCACAGGCAAAACCCATCTATGGCTCATCAAGGAATTTAAATACATGAAAGTAAGTGTGGCTTTATAGTCCTTTAATTATGCATTGCATCTGAATTATGCATGGAGCCGAGGGCACGCAGGAATTCTGGTGGAAGGAAGCAGCACTGTGCTCTGGCACTTCCTCCCAGGATAAGACAGGACTGTGCTCTGCACCAGGCTCTCTCCAGTCTAATGGAACCTGCCATTCCCACACACTCTGCACACCCATTCTCACAGAAGGAGCTTTCTCATCCTGCTCAGCAGTCCCTGCTGCCCCCTCAGAGGAGCACATTTCCATTGCTGGAGAGCAATTACTTCCCCTAGATCCTGCTGTGCTCTTATTTAGCCCAAGTACTCTTCAAGAATAATGAAATCCATAGATACTTTAAACCTATAAAACCTAACTTACTTAATGTCAAGTCTTTAAAAACAGATCATGGCTCCCATATCAGTCAGTGCTTTGTAATAATGTATGGCATTTGTCTAATCTGCACTTTTACCATTCTGTGGACTGTAATAACTGTTTTTGCTACTTTAAGTCAATATTTACACCTTCACCATTTTTGTGAGGCACAGACATTAATCATCTCTTGTAATGTCATATAACCTGGCTGTAAGGTCCCTTGGAAACAAAAGTCAGCTTTAATTCAACACTAACCATGATCCCAAGTTCTGCTATTGCTACTTATCTATAATAAAGGCACACATACACAAATCATGCATGAGTACAAAAACTCTCTCCTCTGAGACAGTTTTACAGGTTGGTCTGTCCTTATGCATTTCCATAGCCAGACATGAACAAAGAACATCCCTCCACCTCCTCCTTGGATTGTGCCTCACACGGGGTGAAACACTAAGCCCTGCCCCCTGAAGCAAGTTTCGCGCAGAAAACAGACACTGTCAGCTTCAGATACAGCCCCGCACACAGGCTGACATTTGGTTTGTGCAGGGAGAACTTCTGAAACTCCAGGTGTGATTCTGCAGAAGGAATACTTGTGCTTTTGTCTTTCCCTGAGGCACGGTGACCTTCCCTTGAGCGGGAGCAGCTCCGCAGCCAGCCCGGGCCGGCACTGAGCTGCAGCTGCCACGCGGTGGCAGAGGTTGGGCAGCGCCACCACAGCGCGGCTTCCCAGGAATGCACCAGGAATGCACCAGGAATGCTTATCTTCTGCTCAAGGTGACTCTCAAGATGATTTGTTCCCTCCTCAGTTACTATACATATTTATAGACAAATTAAAGACTCAAACAAACGATTATTCAATTAATGGCTTCGAGTTCTAGTGGAACAAACAGCATCAAACCAGTTCATCAGCTCAGGTGCTTATGACAATTTAATACAATTTATTTTTTTCTGCTCCTCTCTGCAGTATCATGCCTCACACAAGAGTTAAAACACCAAACACTGGCAGAGTTCTTTGTAACAGAAGGAGCATAAGGAGTTCTGAACCATCAACTACTTGCTTCAACTCACAACGAAGAGAAAATTGATTTGATGCAATAATCAAGTTAGGCTTGCTTCTACAACCCTCTCCCAAAAACAGGGTGTCTAATCTTTCAATATTTAGCTGATAATTCAATTACCAGCTTATTGAGAGCAACTACAAAGCCAGTGTATGCTAGTGACTGATTTGGATCATGTGAATGGACAGTACTCCCCACAAGGTGCCTCTGAACGCCTGCTTTGTGAGACCCTGCCATCCTCCCACTTCAGAGGAAGCTGCATATTTTACCCTTTAGAGATGCTACAACAGCTATGACTCTGTACAGCACATTCTGGGTATTTTTACATCACACCAGTCAACCAAGCCCCTTTCCCCCTCTCTGCCACACCATTCATGAATCCCCTAATAATGCAGCACAGCTTCATTCTGCCCTCAGTGTTGCAGCCTTGCCTTCACAGTTTGGCCCATTTCCTCTATTCAAACCCCCTGCAGACTTCTGCTATTCAAGAAGCCGTGCCAATGCATGTTTTTATTTGCAGCTCTCCCTGGTTTGCTCCCTGCAGCGTGGCTCCCAGCTGTAGGCCAGCCATGCAGAGGCCTGGGCAGGGCTGTGGGAGCTCTCCCTGCACATGGAGCTGTCCCTGGAGCACGGGGCACTGAGAGCCCCAGAAAGGCCCTGCTGTGACAATGACAGGGACTGGCACGGTGCTCAGTGAGGGACACGGCTCTGCCACACCGACAGCCTGGGGCTGCTGCTTGTCCAGGCTTTTGAACTCCAAATTTCCACCACCTTTCTAATGGTAAAGCACCTGAACTAATCAAGAGTCAGCTCTGAGAAAGCAGCATAAATGATTGCAAGCGCTTTTGCAAAAAGAAAACAAAACCCAAACGCATGAATGCCTTTCAAGGCCAGCATGACAAACCTTCTGCAAAGAAAAAAATGGAGATCACACTACACTTGCTTAGGAATCATTTTGCATTTACAGGATCTGAATAGGAATATTCATGCTGTGCTCTAATAATAATGGAAGTGGAATTACAAAGTGAGAAAAGAGCAATTTGCAGGATAGGGCTCACTCACAAATCGCAGGAACAGGTCACAATGGATAATCTTCTGCTCTCAGTCCTTTCCAAGTTTCAGACTTCTGCAGACACAAAACAGAAGATCCAATAAATTGTTTATGAATTAAAAAAAATTATAATCCCATCCTAGGTACTTCTACTCTTCCCCTTTAAATTCTCCACAGAAGGCTGTTTTTGTAGCTGCCAGTTCCGTGACCTTGCTGGAAGTGGCCAAGCCAGAGATCAATTAGTGAGCACAGAGGAGAGGAGCAGCTTTGCCTGCGTTGTGCTGTCCCTTGGGAGGAGGGCAGATCGTTATCCAGCAGGAGGGCTAACACAGGTTGGGACTCACTGCAAGATGCACAATGCAGCAAAACCAAAAGGAAACGGCAGAATCTCTTTTTTCCTTTGGCTTTCACATTTTACATTTCCCTATCATTTAGAAATACTCTAATTTTGCACATAACAAAACCTTGTTACACTAAACAATATCTACAACAAACACACCATGCTGGCTTCAAACACAAATTATGAAGCAAGATCTCTAAACCCTCAGGAAATCCCCACTATCTCCCATTCCATAGCCAGGATGACCTAAAGCACAGCAGAACTGAGAGATTTTAGTGTTTAGTGCTACACTCTGCAAACCACAGTGACAGAGGAGGCTAAAAGCCCCAGCACATGAGCTTCCAGGTTTCTAGCAAAGGGCCCCAGCTGCTGAATGCCTTCAGAACACAACTGGGGGGCTTTCCACTACGGACACAACTGCTGCCTGACATACAGACATACAGCTGTGCTCTCAGGACTGCAGGAACCCCAGCTCTTTAGCATTTAAATGAGTACATCAATATTTCACGTAAAACTTAGCCTAAAATAAGCTGGTTTACAGCATTACTACAGTCTGTCTGCTTGCCTTAATTTGCAGGCAACTATAATGCTGCTTGTGAGACACACTATTCCTTAAGTCCTCCCACAAAAAACCCTGAGAGATCAATAGTTCTTAAATAAGTAATTAGAACAGCTGAAATAATTTAGGTCATCAAAGAACAAGCAGGATAAATAAAAAGTTATAGCGCTGTGGACACTTGCATGTAATAGAATTTTTACATTTCTTTGAGTTAACTGATGGAAAGGCTCAACACCAGGGCATGAGGCAGAACTGCTGCACAGCATCTGTAACAGGAAGGCCAAATAGGATAGCACTACATGCACATATTAAAATTATTTGGCAGGTTAATAAAAAAAAAGAACAACCAGGATACAAGATACACCAACAGTGCTCAACTTCCCACTCTTAGCACAAGCAAGCTTCGATCATCACGGGAAAGTACATGTAAAATACACTGTCCCCAAAATACAGATACAGTTCTGTTCAAATGCCTAATCTGACCATTTGGGACTTGCACTGGAGCAAGAAAACCCTGGGAGATGCTTTACTGTAAATGCTCATCACAAGGATAACTATTTGTCCAAACATTTGGGCTGTCCACCCTCTTTACAGTCTGGGCTCAATTCTCCCTTTGAGAGAAATGTGATACACTTCAAAACTGATAGTCAGCATTGCAGTGTCCATACCTCCCACAACACAGGCATCCAAATCTTTCTCAGTGTTTCAGCAGACACACAGCTCATTTGCTAGTCACAGCTCCCTGACATCTCCAGCTACTGAACATCCACATTTAGATAACATTTGGCATATCAAAGTTGATGAAATTTTGAGGTACATGCCTAAAGTCTGGAATATGACTTGTATCTGTTGCAGATCTGTTTTCCATTTATCACATTATGGTACAAAACCAGTCAGCACAGTAGCAGCTTCATGGGTACATGGAGTGAAGAGTCTCAAATATGGAAAGGTTACTTGTTTGTGCAGGCTGAGGGGACAGCACATCACCAGAGAGGAGACAAAGCAGCCTGCAAAGAGTCCTTGGTGCTGGTCAACACCCATTTGTCACCCGCAGCTTCAGCGTGCTGGAGCTGCTCTGTTTGCTCTGGAGCCTCAGGCACCTGGAGCCAGCCAACAAGGGGCTGACAATCGGCTCTGAGCCACGGCCTGGGCTGGGCTGGGGTGCTGGTGCCTTCAGGAAACGCCCACACCAGCTCCAGCAAGGTCAGTGCTTACCCCAAGGGTACAGCCTGGGAGCAGGCTCCAAATGCCACTGAATTCTGGCTCTAGTATCACAACATTTTTGATGAAGTTATAACACTACTTCATTAGAACCAAAATTCTCATTATAGCAAGATTTTTAGGCCATATTTCTGACCACAGTTCAAAGTGAGACAATTACAATTATTCCTAAGAGTACCTCAATCTGCTGATGAAAAATTAATCTTGGTAAAGCTTTTTTTTTCTTTAAATTATTATGACTGTGCTGCCAGCTGCACTCAAACAAACTCTGATTCAAGTTCTAGGCTTCAGGGTCATTGATAGACACTCAGCTACTGCTTCCACCAAAAAAAATACTGATTACCAAGACAGAAACAGACACAGGAAGGGAAAAACATGAAGCTAAAAAATCAAAGAGGGAAGAAACCAAACCCAGTGAAAACAAAAAAATTTTTGTACCAGAAACAGATTGAAAACAGAAAGGAAATTAGCATTCAGGAATGAAAAAGCCTATTCACTGTTGATGTTGAATACAACACCCGGGGAGACAGAAGCTGGGTTTATTTTTGATAGCAGCATAAACATTAAAGATAAGCCAACAGCATTTAGAAAATATGGGTGCAGTACAAAGGCTCATGTGATGAGAGCTGTTTTGCTTTTAATCTTGACCTAGGAAACCTCTTGTATGACAGAGCCTCTTTTCAGTGGAGTCAGTCCTGCCTAGCTGCTCTGACTATTAGTGATAAAAAGGCCACCCAAGTTGTTTCTGCTTTGGAATGATGGCAGCTTTTCAATCTTAAACTTCAAAGGAAAAGGAAAAAACCCACCCTAAGTTATCTGTCTAAGGACCTGCACCAAACTCCTGTCATCCCTTATCTGCTCCAATCATACTCTTCCCTAAAACAACAATCCTTGCAACTGTATCTCTGCTTTTCTAGAAAGGATGTACACATACCCCCAAATATGTATCTACTTGCCACTGATATAAATGAAAATACTTATCTCATATTGATATGAGATAAACACATATCATGTCCTACCCACAAATAGAAAAGCCAGCTGATTCCAGATTGGTTCAGCATGTCTACAAGCCCAGTAGCACAAAAGTGCAAACCACACCAACCACAGTCAGTGAGGGCTCAGTGATCACAGAATCACATCTCAAATGTGTATTACAAAGTATCAAGACTCAAAACTGTGAAGCTCTGTGAAGTTCAGTCCTGCTTTGGACGTGTGTTCACATGGTCCAGGCATGTCTAGAGAGCAGAGTTACAGACCAGTGCTCAGTCTCTGCAACTTCACACCCTTAAATTGCTGTGTGCAACTTGTTGCATTCAATACAGCCAACCCCACAGGCTCAGTGACCACAGACCCTAGAACCTTCTTTCTGCCCCTTCTCCCTCACAGCCCACACAGCAGAGATGCCCTGCAACCAGCTGCAGCCTCCACTCCCACGGGCACAACAGGCACACGCACCTTCATTCACACCAAAATGCTGAAGGGCAGAGGAAGTACCAACAGCCCATGTTGGTATGTCATGTTACACCATGTTACAGATCAGGAGAATTCACATGACCATTTAGGACATCACCTTAATTAGAAACTGTAATTAAATGCCCACTGAAGGTTGGTAGTATCACTTGCTTCCAGGCCTTCTTATTTCATGAGGAATGCTCTGTTGGGTCAGATCAATTCTCCCGTGGAGCCTGGTACTGTCCCTCAAAGCTCTGGTTACTGCTATGAGTTTTGTCATGGCCACCAGAAGCAAAGTTTTACACATTCAGCAGTTGCCAGATGGGGTGAGAACACAGCCAGAGCACTGAGGGCAGCACAGTCTCCACAACAACGGAGCTGTCAGGAACGCCGAGCTGCGCTGCCCTCTGTCCTAACCAGCACCTACAAAACAAGACTAAAGCACTCGTGTTTACAAATGTTCCAGGAAGCTGCTGGCCTGCAGGTGGGCACAGCCACTGCCTTGGGCTGGCTCTGGCCAAAGCAGGCGAGAGTGGGATGGTGTGACAGGGCCACAGCCCAGGGGCTGCCAGGGGAGCGCTGCCCCGCTCACGAGCTGGCTTAAGGAACACCCTGTACACAGCTCCACAAAGCTGGGACACTCAAACAAGAAAGTGAAATCAGAAATTAACAACTGGAGCAGCACATATTGAGGCACACACTCTTTTTTTTAACCTAGACCTTTGTTGGTTTTAATAATTGATATAAAGTAACAGATGACTCACTAATTGCACTTCTAAATTGTAACCCAACCTGGAATCAATCACACATGGCATAACTTCTCTTATTTGAGGCAAAATCCACCACAGTGCCTTCAGTAGCCGCTCTAATAATTGCATTAGTCATAACCTGAAAGTATTTCCCACTTCCTTAGTTCCAGTTTTGCTTGCTCCTCAAGCTGATCCTCATCCCTATTGCCTAAAAGATCTCTAAAATGTTACCCTGCAGAGCCTGCTCTGGGGCTTGAGGAGCCCTGTGCAACATTTTGTGTGTGATTCCTCCTCTCCCGGTGTCTAATTTTCCTCCAGTACCATTTTATCTCCTTTGCTCTAGCTCAAAGTCAGAGAATTCAGGGTTGCAACCGATAGTAGCAAGCACTGTGTAAAACTTGGTGAAGAGTTAGGTACACAAATGACTGCCAGCATAAATCATATCATCTTTTGTTTGCAGGACAAATTCTCAGTTTTTAAGTATCTGTGACACTGGATACTTACCTGCTTGATTCTCTCCCTTCCATGCCTGAGATACACTTTAAAATAAAAATTAATATTGATCTTGTAAGGATTTTTCAAAATAAAACTCTTTGCTATATCAATCTTATGAGACTAATTTCCCATGTAAAGACAGCTATTTCTATGAAGATTTTTAAAAGACATGCACACAAAGTTATTTTCTGCAATTCAAATTCTGTCCTCAGCTATCTTTGCACAGATCCCATTAACTTTAGTATATGTCTAAAGGCAGAATTTGAAACCCATAAAGAACTGGGTCACTGGACAATGGTAGGTCTCAAACAGAGATTTCTGAGTTATAACAAGAAAGAAATCCCTCCTCCCTCGGGCACTACAGGAGCATTCCCATTTGGCTGTAAACAATACCAAACACTTGAAATCTGCCAGGCTGCATTTCATCCTTGCTCACTTAGGGCTTTCCCCTGCCCTGTAGCTAAAGGCCACTTAGTGCCCAGTGCAGCCCCAGAGCCCATCCCCGCTGCAAAGGCCCTGCCTGCCTCTCCCCAGCCTTCATTCACACTGCCCCAGCCAGCAGCGCCCGCAGAGCCCCTCCTTTGGCTGAGCCTGCAGGTGACACTCAAGCACACACGACAACATCTTCATTATTTCTATGGAAAAATCTGTAGGAAACACATATTATTTCCATTCTAGTCACATATTTAAAAAAATAATTCTTTCTATGCCAGTATTTTGTCCCAAGAAAGAGCACAATTATTGTTAATTACTTCAACTTTCACCAAGGTAACTCTTAATTCCATGTTGCCTTTGGTACAATTCAATCCCCATCTTTTATTGACTATACTTAGAGCTACGAATTCAATTTTCTTCCTTTTCATTCCATGAAGCCTAAAGACAGATGTTAACTTTTTCCAAGCCTCAGATGTTCTTTTCCTTGTTAAATGTATATCCTTGTAGTGCAGCGCCAAAGCTCTTCCAATCCCCTGTATTCTAAATTAATCCATCAATCCCCTTTCCTCTGTGTTTTTGCCCTTGGCAAATCATTAGCCCAAGGGAGAACTCAACAGAAAAATTCAAGATTTCACTCAGACCACAGCTGAAAACATCTTTCTTGTACCTCTGCAATAACTTCACTACCTGAGGTGCCATCTCTTGTACATTTTTCCCTCCTCACTACATTTCCAGCTGCACTGCACAGCCACTCATTTCACAGCTGCCCCTTCCCACCCCACCATCCACCCAGCAGCCTTTCTCCACGCTGTGTTTGTGCTGTGTCTCTATTTGATGCAATCAATTTCAAATAAAACTGTTCTTATGTTAAGTCCTTGGACCAGTCCTTGATTTCCAGCTATTATTTTCTGCCTCTTTTCAAGGCCCACACTAATATTTTAAGGTCACACAGGAGATTTGGCTAAATTCATTCATCACTTTGAAATCTCTCGATCCAAGACATGAAAGCAGTAACTGAGATTTTTCATATTTGTTTCTCCTTTCAATGCTCAAGCATGACAAGATAAAAGTCTGTTACAAAGGCAAAGCAATGTCTGTTCAGAACCAGGGTGACATTTCAGCCACAGGCTTGCAAAGGAGTACACAAAATGTGGGACAAGGTGGGCCTCTCCCTGCATGGAAAGTTATTAATGCACACGTGCTTTCCACTGCCACTCTAATGCTGAAATCACTCTTTTGAATGAAAGTTACTGTTTCACTTTAGCACCACAAATCTCCTGATCCTACAATCTTTGGCCAAAGTTCCCTTGGGGGCTGCTTCAGCACAGCATGTTGTGTACTGATTCTTTTGGAATAAAGCTCCCCAGCCTTTCATCTTCAATGCCTGTAAAAAATCAGTTTTGAAAAGTATAAAAGGTGATATTGAATATGATTGCCATGCACATGTATGCTAGAAACTGAGTTCAAAAAGGCACTTAACCTAGAAAATCTGGCAGAATTTCTGAAACACTCAAGTGACTATATCGGCCATTTGAGTGTTGAAGCACATGGAACGCTGAAGGATTCTGAAGTTCTGTAACTGTTCTATGTAACACACATACAAAGAAGAAAGAAAATCCATCAGACTCAACTCTCTCTCTCCTCATACCTAAAGGTTCTGCCGGTCAGGGCTGCTCTGGAGCGCGATGATCATCAGCTCTGGGAGCTCTCTCCACCTCCACTGCAGGGCCCTGTGCTCTACAACAGCCACCTGTCGGGAATTGGGAAGAACTGTTGTAGGGAGCTGAAAACTAACTTAAACCCATTTGTCTTGATCTCTAGAAGAGAAAGATGGAAATCATTGCCCACCACACTGCTTGTGCAGCCCAACCTGCCCAAACACAACACGAAAGTGCCTCAATTTGTCCTCAGTCACTGAGGATTCCACAAGGAGCTCAACCCCTCACATGGAAACCCTATTCCTCAACTAAGTTTGGGAACCTGCTCTTCCTGCACTGCTTTGGATTTGGCAGGGGGATGTTAAACCCTCCAAGGTCGGGCGCTGCGTGAGGGGCCGAGGCCCCCCTGCACCCCCCTGCCTCCCCTCAGCGCTGCCCCCGGGCCCTCCCGACGCCCCCCTCAGGCGGCGGGCCCGGGGCTGCCGGAGCTATTCCCGCTCGCGGCCGGGACCGGGGTCGCTGTAGCGCCGGTGCCGCCGCATTACCGGTGCCCGCCTCGGAGCCCCGAGCGCGGCCGGGGACGGGCCAGCCCTGCCCTCACACACCTGCCCAGCCCGTGCCCTCAGCGCTGCGCACTCTGCGCCCGGCACGCTCGCGCCTACGCCGTTAGCGCGGCGGGAGCCCTCAGGTGCGGCGCCCGCGCTGACGACACTACGGAGAGTCCGTAACACACACCGACCTCTCGGAGGGGCTCTACGCAAGCGGCGTTTCCAGGTGCGGCTCAACCGCTCCCGCACCGCGCGGCCACGGAGCGCTCCGAGCGGCAGCGCCGCTCCCCAGGCGGCGGGCGGGACCGCGCGGGCTGCGCGGGGAGCAGCGGCCGCAGGTGGAGAGCCGGGCGGGCCGAGCCGCCCTACGCCGATTCCGTAAGGCTGCGCCGGCCTGCAGGAAACGGCCGGGTCTGCGGCGCTACGGAGCCGGCGCAGGGCGGCGCGGCGCCCCGTACGCAGTTGGCGTAGGGCGCTCTCAGGTGCAGGGAAGGGGCGGGCGCGCGTTGCCCGGCAGCCGCAGCCTATGGGGGCGCGNGGGCGGGGGCGGCGGGGAGGGGTGCGGGGCTCGGCGGCGCCGTGCGCGGGGGCCGCCCCTCCGCCGGCCGCGCTACCTGCTCGCGGGAAGCGCACCTGTCCCTCGGCCGCGTTACCTGTCCGCCGGCCGCGTTACCTGTCCGCGGGGCGCGTTACCTGTCCGCGGGGCGCGCAGGTGCGGCGGGGCCGGGGCGCTGCTCGCGGTGTCCCCGGGCGCTCCCGGCCAGGTGCGCGCTGGGCGGCTCCCGCCCGGCTCGGGGCTCGGCCCGAAGTTCGCTCCGGCGCGGTCGCTGTCGGTGTCGGTGTCGGTGCAGCGCCCTCCGCGCCCCGGCCCCGCGGGGCAGCCCAGTCCCTCCGGGCCCCGGGCAGACTCCCGGCTCCGAGCACACTCATCGGTGTTATGGTCCACGGTTTGTTTGGGTTTTTCCTCCTCTTTCATTCTGTATTTGCTTTGCACTGGATTTTGTAATCATTAACCGCTATCCCTTCTGGAAGTGAGAGCGTGGAAGGGATAACCGGATAGTCACATGCCTGCCACTGAGTAGAGCAAAACTTGAGTTTTGAGTCAAAGTGGAAATATGCATTATCTGGCTAAATGTCTTATTATTTATTTACGTGGCTCTGAAAATGCTGCCTTGTGATTTGCAGAAAGAAGACAGTGAGCGTTCCGAGCAGCTCCTGTACAGGGTATGGCAGAAGAGAAAATTTATAATGTGGGGGGTCCGAGATACATTGGAATTAATTATTTTCTGTATCAGTGTCCTCCAGTTTGTTAACAGTTTTAAAAAGTTTTATTGTACTTTGTCGTGACGACTCAGGCTAAATGAGGTTAAAGCAAAGAAAGATTTAAATGGGCATTATTGTGCAGAACATCACATATTTCAGATGTCCAGTTCCAAAAAATGTTTATGAAACTGTAAGTTAATTAAAATAGCTGGGCTGTTTAACTTAAATTAAAATACTTTTGTTCTAGCAAGCATTTGAAGCCTGGCCTTCTAGGGTAAAGACAGAAAATAAAAATAATTTCCTCCATTCATGCAGAATACTTTAACATCTTTAAAAAGAATGGGGAAGAAAGGACTATTTGCTAACTTGATCTAGTTTTCTTTGATTTTTAAAGACATGGCGACCATTTTTGAGACCTATAGGAAGCAGCCGTGGTGGCCGAGAGGAAGGAAGGAAGGAGTGAGTATGGAGCAGGGCTGGCTGCTCGCAGGGGAGGCCTTAGGACAGAACTTTTGGAATGGGAAGGCCGGGCAGTGTCTCTGGAGAGGCTGCACTGCTGCACTCCTGTGTTTGCTCGAGGCCCTTGTTCTCTCTCTGAAGAGCAAAAGCGTTTTCCAAGGGTTGGAGGTGCCCACCTCTGCCATGGAAGGTGTGCAAGCTGGGCTGTGCTTATTTCCTGCCAGTGTGCAGAGGAAGGAGAAATCTGTGTCAGCAGGCTGCAGCGGGTGTAGCTCCTGCTAAATTCCTGGGCATTTTCAGGTTAGACTTGGCTCTGGAAGTTCTTGGCATACAGAATTTTCTTCTGTCTGGAGCTTTCCAACCGTTTTCCTTTGCTCCATGTTGTGTAGAACGCGGGGAGAGATGTGGAGAAGGGAGGGTAGGATTGCTAGCAGTGAGGGTTCAATGTTTTCAGTGCCCTGCTCCTCGCAATCTCACCACTGATGGTGCCAGTCTGGTGCTGCTTTGGCGTGTGTGGTTCAAAGAGAATCTTTAGTCGTGCAAGTTTGGTTAGTCCTGGTTTTATAAAGGGCTTTCTTTGCATGGGCTGTTCATCCAGACTCTAACTAGTGGCAGCATTTTTCATCTCTGGACAAAGACGAGGCTGATAAAGTGCCAGTTGTAGCTTTGTGTGCTTGACAGGCTAAACACGAGGTGGAAATGGACTAGGACTGGATTTCTTGGGGAACTGGAGAAAGATTCCACATAGAAATACCTGTGTGCTGGGGGCTGGGGGAGCCCCAGGGGTAGCTGCTGTCAGTGTTGCTGAGGAAGTGACCAAAGGCAGCTTTGTGGCTTGTCTGAGAAGGAATTTCAGACACAGCTGGTTTCAAAACAAAGGCTCAGAAGTAAATGAGAAGACAGTTAGCAGTTGGGAAGGTACAACAGAAGATGGCATAAGGCAAGCCATGACAGACCTAAACATGGGAATAGTTCAAACTGTGTGGATATGTGGGTTTTGGTGACTCTTGTTTCTGCCTTGTACCCAGTTTTTCCATGGATGTTCATTCAGAATGCAATGCTTAAGGTCGCAGAGCTCTCTTCTTTTGAAGCCCCTCTGTTAATGTTCCTCAAAAACCTGTGGGTGGACTGAGAGTTTTTTTTTGAACTGTGAAATCTTGTTTGGAAATAAAAAAAAAAAGTTTAAAAAAAAGTAGTCTAAGAAGCTGCTTCATGTTGTGAAAAACCCCACTGTAGAATCATAAAAGCTGCAGTTTTTCCACGTTGCTTTGTAGCCTGGCATGTAAATAGAGCTCTTTGAAGAGCATATCCATGGCTGGAAACGGGGAGTGGGAAAGGCTCTGGCTGGTTAACAAGCCTCTGAGTGTGTGAAAAGGCACCGTGAGCGTGCTTGGTGAAGTGTCTGCTGAAGCATGGAACTGTCCTGGGCTGAGGGACGTACACCTGGAGTGGCCAGTGTGCCCAGGGATCTCTGTGCAAAGAGAGAACAGGGGCAGGGTGTGTATTTACAGCCTGGGCTGCGTGAGGGAGGTGCTGCAGGATCTGACCTGAGGGAGATGCTGGGCAGGTGAGGATGCACGGGGTCAGTCTGCACCTCTCTGGCTCACCTCAGCTCCTGTGAGTTCAGGTTTATGGTGGCTCTCACCATGCCAACAGCAGACTTTTTGGGGTCTGTGCCTTACCTTGTGCTGTGCTGGAGAGCAGGGATTCTCCTGAGCAGCCACACGAGGAGCACTTGGCTGGTGTGGTGTCCTGGATCTGCTGTAGCCCAGCAGTGTTGGCAAGTGAAGATTGCTTTGCTGCTGAATATGCTGCAGTGAGGAAATCAAAAGGAAAATTCCTGTTTAAAGCAATATGAAAAAACTGTTAAGAGATTTAAAGAACAGAAAAATACAAACGCTTTTGTAGAAACCATAGTTTGACTATGTTTGTTGTGATTGCGGTGTGATTTGACAAACAGAAACTTTGTACTTGATATTTTTGGAAGGAGAAGCCTTACCTGAAAGGCATTGCTGGTATCTTTTGTTAAAAGCAGTAATTGATATAAGCTACAAGGCCAAAGACAGTATTTTTTCCAGTTGTACTTCTGCAGTTCCTGGCACTTGTGTAGTTTTTCCTTCTCATGTGCAAGTTTTTCACTGAGCACGGATGACAGAAAACAGTGTCACAGCTCGTGTCAGTGCCAGCTCACAGAGGGACAGTGTTCCTGTTTAGCTTCTTTGAAAACCTCAATTCGTGTCCCTTAACAAAAAACCTGCAGAGCAATTCTAACGAATGATGTGAGCGAGCAAACATCTTGCACTCTGTTTTTTTAGACTTTATTTAGTAGCTAAATTACCTGATGTTTCTGGTCATCATGGAATAAGAGGGGACAGAATTCCTGGAGCCCACCCCACGTTGGTTTGTTTTGTTGTGCTCCCAGCTCTGGTGTGCAATGCACATCCCGACCTCTCTCTAATTTCCTGTGTGGTGTCAGGATGTGGATGAGGTGCTGGCTGTAGGGGAAGCCCCAGAACAAAATCAGGGCATGTCATTTGTTCTGGTGTTTGTGAAGGTGTGTAAAGCACAGCCCTGGGCTGCTCTGTTCCCTTTGCTGCTGAACCCAAGAGCTGTGGGACTAACCCAGGGCTGGGTTTGCTGTGCAAGGCTGTTTCTCTGGGCCACCTGCACTCTGCCCATTGGCTTCTCCAGTGATAAAGACCAGGGATTAATTACCAAACCCCATGCCCTTGTGGTCTTATGTCGTTGATTTTTCTATAACTATGCAGAACTTTGTAACTCATCTGTAGTAAAATATTGTCATAACCTCTTGGTAACTTAAAGGTGTAAGTGGATGTTGAAGAGGAATAATCTTATGAAATCCATTTTAAGGCTCTTTTGGATTGTGGAAACTTGAGTGGTCCTGCCACATGTGTTGATTTACATTGGTTCCCTTATGTTGTGGTTTGGTGTGCTATTTCAGAGCCCCAAGATGCTCCTGGTGATTGACATAACAAAATGTAAATTATACGCTGTTTTCCTAAGGTCTAATTTATCTGTCGTAAGGTTTGTGTACCAACAGTACTGAGCTCTTCTTACAATAATGTTTCCCTTTCATGTAATGCCTACACAGGGGAATTAAATTACCCTTAATTGTATGCTTAAAAAGAAAATAAAATTGGGGTGTGTATGGCTATGCCAGTAAATTAAATTTTGCTGCTTCTTGTTCTTTTTGTGCATTTAGTTTAAATTGTCTTTATTGAAAAATTTTATGTTTGAGTATCTGGTTGGGAAAAACACTCTTACTCGTGGGTAGCTGTGAGATGTCACAAACTTGAAGAAATATTATGAACCAGAATTCATTTAGATTTTAAAGCAGACCTTGGCATTTGGCTTGGCAGTAAATGAACTCAATGGTGAGAAATGGGTGTTGCCCCATAGAAATTGCCCCCTGGTAGGAGCAGAAAAGGGCAGGCTGAGTTTAGGACCTTGTACTTTTCTCTTTTTCCTCTGATTCTTGTGGGGGAAGACACTTTGAACACATTTCTTGTTTTACTTGCAGCACAGCAGATTGGAGTGTTGGCACAGCGTCTTACAGTGTTGGGCCCTCAAGAGTCTCTGGTGTTCCCTGAGACAGGGGATGATGTTCTGAGGGGGAATGCTCCTCTGGAGCTGTTGGGCTCAGCTGATGATGGCCCTAAAGCTCTCGGCTGGCAGGATCTGCCGTGTGGAAAGGCCAGCACAGCCCCACAACCTCTGTGCAGCCAGAAATGAGCTTTGGCAAAACTCTCCCTCGAGAGCCTGAGCAGGCCTGAGGCTGTGGCACGGGTTTTGGGCACACAGCAGCTGATTCCTTCCAGCAAGATTTTGCCAAAAAATCGTTTACTGTAGTTCCATTGAAATTGTGAAATTAATGCATCCTTTTTTGTCTCTGTTTTGCAGGGGATAGGTCCCATAACAGGCTTGTGGTAAGTCGTGGTTGATCTTGAAGGAGGCATAAAGTTTTTTTCACTTGTTGGAGGGCTGCTTTTTTTTTCTGTTTTTTTAGGATGTAGCAACCAAAGCTGGGTCCCAATTTAGCCCTCTCCATAAACATGGTATCTTTCTTCATAACATGAACTGACATGAAACCATAAATGTTGTATCTTGCTCGCTAAAGAAACTGAAATTCAGCAAGGAAAAAAGCTGCACTCCACTGAATTTAGTTGCCATTGTTGAAATAGGTGATGTTTTAAACTTGCCAGCTGGTGTATACCTGAGCAAAGGTGTTTGATTGACAAGGCCTTTTTACAGCCTGCTTAGCAAGGCACTGACCAGTTGCACCAAACACATGATGTAGGAGAGTATGAATAGATCCGTTCAACAAACAAATTGCAACTTGTATTAACAAAGAAAATAAAAAGCATTTGAGTTAGCTGCCCCATGGCAGTCAGCTGGTGCTGTATTTCTGACAGAGCAGTAGCATGACCATTGAGGACCCTGTGGTGGCACCTTGGCTAGGAAAGGTCTGTGGGGTGCAGGTGTCTCTGTTGACCATAAAACAAATCCCAGCAGTGATGTGGAAGTGCTCGCTGCCGTGTGCTGAGGTTTGATCATTTTGAAGCTGAATGCACATGACAGCCATCCATGTGGTGCTCCTTCCCTGGCGGGGTGCAGTGGCCCAACCTGTGTGGCTGGTTTTCCCAGCTGAGGAAGCTGTGTGATGTTCTGAGGTGTGACTGATGCTGGGGCTGGCTGAAGCCATTTTCCAGTATGAAGACAAGGAGCTAGATTAGTAATTTATTCCTATATTTGATACAGCTGTGCTGAAAGGGACAGCTCTTTGCATATGGAAACTTGTTCTTTTTCTCCAGGTATAGGGGCTGAGTTTGCTCTGTGACACTCCTGATGCTCTTCTACTTTTCCTTCTCTGCTCTGCCTGATTGCTGCATGTCTGATGTGAGAATCTGCCTGTTTGCTGTATGTCTGATAGCGGGGATTTGTTTTAATGGAAAAGACTTGGGGAAGCTGGAGGAGTGCAGCCTGTGACTGCAGGGAGTGGAGCACCGGAGAACAGGCACAGCCATGGAAAGCTGAGGGCTGTGCTATGATGGAACAAACAGCAAACACAGGGCTGTAAGTAGGGTACTTGATGGGATTTCAAGGAAACAGACACAGTCTCAGAACATTTGGATTCCCACTCTCTGACTGGGACTGCTCTTCCAGTCCCAGTTTCTTCCCCTGTACTCTGATAGCTGGTATAGCTCAACAGAAGATAAAAAGGGAAAATATAAATGTCCAAGAACTGATTTCTCCCCACCTGTGCTTTGAAGGATGCCTTTTCCATGTCATAGGCTCTCAGTGAGTGTCATCTTTTCAAAGAGCTAAAACTGTTTGGTGAGCAGTTACTCCGTGTCCTAATGCTTCATGATCTCTTGATTTGATGGCTGGGTAATTGGACTTGGCAAACAGATTAGGGCTTCTTTGGTTACCCAGTCATGCTCTCCAAGTCTTCAATCATGCAGAGACTTAATCTGTTCCTTTAAAGTGCTCAGCTGTGCCATTTGGGTGACCTTAAAGAGCATCACCGGGGCTGAACTGCAGTGTGGTACACGGGGATGGGGCGTAGGAGAACTGGGAGCACTGCTTCCAAAACTGGAAGTAGGTAAAACTCCTCAACAGCAGGCTCTGAGCAACACTGTGTTCCAGTGAAGAATGTCTGGCAGTTAACCTGCAAGTATTGATTAGGGCAGCATTTGGCCCCTTTTCAGGTTCTGCTGCACACTTACCACACAATTTCATTCCTTCGGGTCTGAAGCTCCCCCTATAAAGATCAGAAATGTTTTCCTGTCTCACAAAAACTGTTATTTTAGAACCAGTAATAAATGTACTCTGGTAAATATGGTGACAAGTGTTCTAGAAAAGCCAGGAAGAAAGGCAAATACTGGGACAAGGGCGGGGAGACAAAACTGATGATAACTTCTTTGCTTCTGGTGGGTGAGGGTGAAATTGGTGACTGCCAAAAATATGAGCTCAGAGAAGTAGCTTGTTCTGCTCTGAGCCCACATCTGTACACACCTCCTCATCTCTACAGATGGCCAGAAGGCTGAAGAGAGAACACAGTTGTCTAAATTTGTGTAAGAGAAAAGAATCATGACTCCCACCTTGGAGGCACATAAGAACCTCCTGTAACTGGGGAGTTTTCAACAATTTTAAAAATTTGGTTGAATTTTCAGTCTTAGCAAATTTTGTGGAACCTGACACTGTTCATAGTTGTTAAATAAATAACTTCTAAAATTTTAATTTGTGTTTAAAGATGGTTGTCTGGAACGGCAGTTTTTATTCCTTCAAAACTGGCCTGCTAAGGAATGTATTTGATCCAGAAGTCATCTTTGCATGCTTATACTTTAGTAACTTATAAAATGCTTTTCCACTTAAGATTTCATAGTTCTTCATATTTTAGAAATAACAACTGTCACAGCCACAATGATGGTGTTGTTTGGATAAATCATGATAAAAGGCATGAAGATAAAACCAAAATATTTTTGCTTTCATGTTTCTTTTCTCCTACCATTAGTGTGGGAATGAGATTGTTTTTTACACTGAATATATTCATATGGTCTGCTTTATCTTCCAGGGAATTCAGTAATTCTCCTTTTGTTAGCTCAGGAGATAAAGGATATTTTTTAAAGCAGGTAGCTGGGAGTCAGCACTATCTAAGTAATGATCTCTTGACCAAAAACGTGGTTCTGTGGATGTGGCCCTATGCAATAAACTAACAGAAGAGAGCAGCTTACAGAGTGCATCTTTGACAGGTCTCTGATCAAGCCCATTCTTTGCAGAGGGCTTGAATACTGAATGTCCCCGAGTTGTGACTGTAGATACTGTTCCCTTCCACCCCAAACACTGAGGAGCCTGAAACTGGAAACCTCCTGACCCTTTTAAAAACAAACGAGCAATTTTG
Organism: Spizella passerina; assembly: GCA_013401375.1. NCBI lineage: Eukaryota > Metazoa > Chordata > Aves > Passeriformes > Passerellidae > Spizella > Spizella passerina. The sequence goes on from WBNQ01011402.1 coordinate 24,124, forward strand.
TTTAACTTTTTGCTGCGGGTCAGGAGCCTGAGCTTCATGCCAAGTTTCAGCGTGATCCAAAGTAACGCTGCAGACTTAGGGAAAACCTCCTGCAATATGGAAGTGATGAAGCTGCGACTGTGGAGGTGCTGTGATTTATTACAGCAGATTCTTAGAAGGGGAATAAGAGATGTCCTGCCCTAAGCATCCTTCAGTAAGTTACAATTCTTAGAACTTAGCAAGTGTATAGGTGAAATATTTTGTGTTCCTTAATATGGTCTCTACATTGGTGCTAAAATAGCCATGTTATAAATGGATGTGCTCTTTCTGTGCAGTTGGGTGGTAACTGGCCTCTGTTTTGGTTCCCCTTGAGATGCTTCCAAGTGTGCTTTTAGTGGTGCAGCAGCAGCCCAATGCCACTGTCATAACAGCATTCCAGCCTCCTGAGGAGTTGCAGCAGCACCACACGTGGATGCACTGGTCTCTCCCTTGCAGGATGAGGACACTCATCCTTCCAGCACTGTGTCTACAAAACTTTCTCTGGTGGCTGTTCCATGAGGTTTTGAAGGGGAGCAAGTGTGCTGAGAGACTGTTAAGGGTAAAGAGGATTCAGAAGCATTTGCAGAGAAATGGGCAACTCCACAGTTGGGCTGAGCTGATTGGGATCAATGGACTGCCCAGGGAGGCAGAGGGAGTCCAGGAGAAGCTGTCAAATATTTCTTGTGGAGTATCCATTTACGGATGCTTCTGCAGTTACTGCAGGGTTTGAATATCATTGAACTGGTGCTTCTGCAGTTGCTGTAGAAACTGTTGGCTCAGGCTGTCTCCTTGCAGCTCTCCTTCAGAGCAAGGACTGCTCAGGGAGAGCCTGGCTGGGCATGGGACTCACTGGTACGTTCCCTGTTTCTTTCACACTGCGATCTGCAATCTTGATTTTAATACAAATCCCTTGGCTAGCTTTTCTCTTGCTTATAAATGTTTGATCTGTATGTGGTACTCGCAGTAAAGGAGTCCTCTTGTGCCAGAAGAACAAAGCCTTGCTTTCTGCTGGTGCTGGGCACCACTGATTTGCAGGAGCTGCCTGGTTTCAGTGCCAGTTTTAGCAGGTGCACCTTGTCTCAATGAGTTCTCTTTGCCCTCATCACACAGCACAGTAGCAAGTCTCATGCACAGTCTATAGAAGACTGAATTTTGGCAGAGAGCTGAGGAGTTCAGCATTTACTGTACTTCCCCTCTCCTTTCTTTCCCTTGCTCTGCTTTCATTATTTGTGCTCCTCTTGTTACAGCTGGACTAGGTGATCGATGTAGCTGATAATATTCTAACAAAGTTTGAAATATCTCCTGAAAAGATCAAAGTAGCCATCCTGAAATAACTACAGGAGTTATAAACTGCTGTTGGATGGCTGGAGCTCAATGTGGAGCAGTCCAAAGGGGTCTGGCTTGGGTGCAGGCAGGGGAAGCCATGCACTCCTGCTCATCTGGGGGTTTCCAATGGTTTTCCTGGTTTGTAGGAAGATGCTCTCAGACCCTCTCCATCCTTTACATCTGAGTTTGGGTGGTTTAGATGGTCACTCAGTATCTAATGTGGAAGCTGGGTTTTGACTGGTTATTTTGTTGTTTTGTTGAGAGAGAGAAGAAACGCCCTTCTCCTCCGCAGCCTGCTCCTCTGTCAGCTGGAGCTTTAGAAAAAGCAAGTAGCACAGAGAGCCTTTGGGTCCTTTCTTCAAAGCCAGCGATGTGCTAGAACGTGCTGTGCAGGGTGCTCAGTGCTGAGGAGCTGCCTGCAAAGCTTCCCCTTGTCTTGCACAATGGCTCAGGCCCCTCCATAGTGCTCTGAAATGTTCTTGTTTTTTGGCTTCTGTTCTTCCTGAGAACAGACTGTGTGTGTCCTGCTACCTGACAAAAGAGGGGCTCCACTGGGCTCTTTTGGAAAAGACACAAGGTTCCTGAGTCCTTGTTAGTTTGACTTTCAAAAGAGCACAGTGCTCAAAAAGTTTGATGCCTGAAAGTAGGACACACTGTGAATTAGGTTCCTGAGTTCAATCATACCATATTCAGATATTGAATTGCTAATTTGACTCTCCTGAATGGACAGGTAATTGTTGTCAAGCGTTTCCTGGGACAGTTTGCCAAACTGACCTGTGAGGAACCCAGATCCTGCAGGAGAGACTGAATAGCAAAAGCAGCCAGGAATGCAGTGTCCATTCACATTGAACTAGTGAAGCCTGAGGAGGTGGAATGCTAGAAAGGGAAGAGGATGCTCCATGTTTGGTGTGTGTTGTAAATGAAAAACTCACACTGTTCCAATGCTACCACTGAGTTACTGTGGCCCTGGGCAAGTCACTTGAATTTTTGGGCAGTGGGGTCTCTTCCCCATGCAAACAACACAACATTTACACCTATCACAGCAAGTAGAGAAGTGATGTTTGAAGAGTTGTGAAATTCTTGAGTATCTAAGATCTGATTTTGGCTTTTTTTGCTAATAGAAGTACAATGAAACTTGGTAACTGCAATCAAAATAGAAAAGACTGAGTAATGCTTTTTCAGTCTCCCTTAAAGTCCAGCATGGAGGTTGCCATCTCCCCCAGGTTAGCAAGAGGAGGGTGGGCAGTCCTGTCTGGTTTCTGGGAGACAGAGAAGTAATTTCCAAGATTTCTTTGGTTTGTTACCTCTGACGTGTTTCATTCAATTTATTCTTGTGGTGTTGAAAAACAAGATTTATCTCTTGAGTGGCTGCAGAAACTTTGCAGGGTTTGACAGTTCCACAAAGCACCTTGGTGACACTGCATGCTTTGATATCTCACTGCAGTATTCAGGAATGAGATCAGTCTAGAAATGCAGTATATTCTCCCCATGCTAAATGGGAAAAATTGGCCACAACCACTTGGACTGCAGTTCTGTCAGTGGTGTTATTCACCAAACTGTGCTTATCCTTCAGTGGGCAGAACGCTGGTTCCTCTGTCAGCTTTTAACTCTCATGGCAATATTCCAAGAGGAAAAAACAGTGCCTAAGTTTTGTTCTTAGCACAGAGATAAACTGAATGTCTCTGTCATTTGTCTGAAACCATGTGGTGAGAGGCATGGGGTTTTTTTCCTAACAGTTTTGCAGAGTAATAGGACTGACCATGATTTGGATTGCACAAGACACGTGCTGGGTTACTTTAAGGTCTGCCAAGTTTTAATTTGCAATTTCTGGAAAATTTAGAACAGAAACATCTGAGTGTCTGCAGAAATCATGCTTCTAAATTTAACTTCTGGATTTTGTGTTGGTAAAGCATGAAATTGCCTGGTAGTATTTGTCCACTGAATTTCAGGGACAGCCTTTCCTTCTGTTGACCGTGTTGCACTGGTGGTTCTGCTGTTGTGTTCCTGGTCCTGCAGAGTGTGAATTATAAATGCTTTGGAGCAAAATGCTCAGTGGAAAGGTGTTAGCTAGGTTTAATTACTTTCTGTTTATGTAAAAACAAGCTACAAGCCTTTGCAAGAATGTTCTTTTACCTTGTTATTGTTTTCATCAATGTATTTCTGCAGTTAATAAATAATGAGCTGACTTTCCCAGGCCAGTAAGAACTGTTTCTGAACACCCGGTTACAGCAAGTGTAGGAGTTTGCAAATATCACTGAGAAAGCCCAACAAGGACTTTTGTTTCCACAACAGAGGAGCTGTGCAAAGTGAAGACCTCATAAACCAGCAGAACCAAGTGCTCTTTCAGTGCACAAAGTATTTATGTACTTTAAAAAAAAAAAAGATTATTTTCACTAACACAGAAGCATCAGGTTATAGACATGAATTCTGTTTAACTGTGGAATAGGATAGATTGATGGCATTATAATCTGACATTGTTATATCCCTAAAAGTATAGTTTTGGACTGAACACCAGGCAGGTTTTTTGTGCTGACAAGAGCAGAGTTCAGTATAATGATGGTGTTGACATGGACACAGATTTCCACAGGTGGCTAAGCAGGCAATAAAAACATTTACACTCTAATCTGGACTGAGGGATGAAAGGGTTTCTATGTCTCTGCCCACCTGAGGAGAACACCCTCAGTCTGTGGCAGCTGGTTTCTAATCCTGCTTTTGATCCTGCCTCTGCATCCAGAACCATGCGCTCTCCTACCCTGACAGGTTGTGGCTTCCCAAGTGCAACTCCTTTTGAGAAATAAAATAAACCCCATCAGTGTTGCATTCAGGCACAGCAGGTTTCCTGCTGTTGGGGGAGCTGAAGTGGCCAGACACAAATTGCAGCTAATGGCCCAAAATAAACTAACTGTGATTGTTTCTCTCTAGTCTTTCCCTGGACAGTAATTCCAAGTGTTACTTTTAGCAGCTCTAGTGTATGAGAGGAGCTTTGGAGAGAGAGTGTTCTGTTGTTGAGAGCTGATGTCCCTGCAAGGCTGAGAGCACTTGGAATGCTGGTATTGATTGGTCAGGCTGTTTGCTCCTCCCAGAGCAAGGGGGATTTGCCCCTGCTCCAGGAGCTGCAGCAGCTGTGCCACCCCCTGGTGTGTGTGCCAGCCTGGCTGGGGGTCACTGCCCTGCCCAAGGGGTAATTCACCTGCCCAAGGGGTAACTGCCCTGCCCAAGGGGTCACTGCCCTGCCCAAGGGATAATTCACCTGCCCAAGGGGTAATTCACCTGTCCAAGGTGTAATTCACCTGTCCAAGGGGTCACTGCTCTGCCCAAGGGGTCACTGCCCTACCCAAGGGGTAATTCCCCTGCCCAAGGTGTAATTCACCTGCCCAAGGGGTCTCTGACCTGCCCAAGGGGTCTCTGACCTGCCCAAGGGGTCTCTGACCTGCCCAAGGGGTCTCTGACCTGCCCGAGGGGCCTCCTGGAGCTCCTGGCCAGTGTGGTGCCTCCCAAGGTGCTGATCCTGTTTTGCTGCTCGGAGATTGGTTGCTTGATGCTGGTGGGAGGACAGGGTGTGTTGTCTGGTGGAGAATGCAAAGGCTGAGGAAGTTTCTTTAGCAAATGAAGAGCTGGAAGTGTCTTTACTGATCTTGTGAGTGGCATGATGGAGATGACATCACTATCTATAAAGAGAAATTAAAGTAATTCATAGCCCTGTAGGAAATGTAAAGGAAGAGGCCAAACCAGCTGAGTTGTGTCTGTGGTTTAAAAACATCATCCACCTGGGATTGGTGCGTTTATCCTGGGAGCTCCTTTTTCTCTACCCAGATTTTATTTGAATTTCAAAAGATAAAAAAAGATTAACTATAGCTTCTCAAGTTTGAGATCAATTACTTAGCACAGTTCTGTTCTCCAAAGATACTGGAGAATACAGTATTACAGACACCTAATTTAACTTTTTTTCTTTATTTCAATGGCCTATTAAAAATTAGCAAACAAAAAAAGGCTGTGGAATTCATTACTCATGATGTTCCTAAGGATAATACTAATATATAAACTTAGGCTGAGAAATTAATTTTGTAACATAGTTTGTAGTCTACAAACTGAGCATTTCCACCAGTGATGGTCCCTGCTAAAGTCATCCTTGTTTTCATTTCCATGGCTGTACTGTGCCATGTGAACTGGAGAGGGAATAACAGATGAGTTCTGCAAGTGAAGCTGGCAGAGCTGACAGCACATGCGTGCAGTGGAGGTCTGCTGAGGCAAGAGCATGCTGGACTGAGCCCATCTAAAATATTTTTAGACTCATGGTTTTCCAGGGAAATAGGACTTTTGTTTTTATTTACTAATTCTTTACATCTCTAAATATGTTTGTGGGTCTTTTTCTTTCTCGTAGCCAAGCTGGGACTTCCTACTCCAAGATCTTGTCCAAGGACTTGGGTCACAAATGACAGTTCTTCCTCTGCCATCTCAGGCTGGTGTGGTGTTTTACTTTGATGGATATTGTTGCTAGCTTTCATGCCTAAGTAACCTAATTCAAATCTTTTGGTAGGGCTGTAATGCATTTGAAGCAAATAATTGTTTTCTGAGGCTGAAAATGGATGCCAGGGCACCGTCCCCCAGAGACAAAGCCCAGTGCTCTGTTGAACGGGTGCTGGGCTCTCAAGGGTTTCAAAAGAGCCAAATTTGTTCCCTAAACAGCCCAAGATTTTTGTTACAAATTCTGTTTCAGACATTTCTGTGGCATTGCATGTTGTGACATTCAGTCAAACTTAAAATAATGTGATTGGATGGGCAAGAGATGGCAAGAGAAAACACTTAAAACCTTAAGCTTTTAGTAACCCAGAAACTTTGACAATGTGTTCTTTGACAAAACAGCCAATTAGTCAGGAAGTAAAAAATTATCCCGAACATGTTCTGGAGTCAGAGTGGAACTAAAACATGGGAAGAGTCTGATGGAGGATGTGCACTGGCTGGGAGCACAAGAGCTTTTTACACAATACTCACAGAGTCTAGTGATCTTCCATTCTGAATCCTTTTAAATCTTCTCTCTTTAATTAAAAAAAAAAAAGTCAGTGAGGCAGCAAGACTGACATACTAGAAAATGCATTTCAGGGTAGAGTCATGAATGTTTAAACTGGCTGAAAGGCAAACCAAGGGGGTTTGCAACAAAGCAAACACAGGGTCTGTATAATTGACATCAGGGAAGGAATTCTGGGGAGAAACTTCCTTAAACTGCACCATTGAGGGTTACTGAAATTTTAGTCAGAAGGAGAACATTTATTCTTAAAAACTTCTTAATGCTTTGACATTTCATGTAAACACTGGGAAAACACAACTCTCAAACATGTATTGCATTGTGTTATTTGTAGAATTACTAAATTTGCTTTGTTTATAGGCAGAGCTTTAGAATCCATGTTGCTTTCCTCCTTCCTCTGACTAATTCCCAGGATATGCATTATCCTGGGCAGCAGAGCAGGGGACAGACAGCAGAGCCAAAGGCTGTTGCCTCATGGAACTGATGAAAAGTGCAAACCACCAATACAAGCAGATCCAGTGTTACTGTAGGACAGTTTGGGCTCCAGCCTCTTTCTTTTTGTGG
>WBNQ01011406.1:0-15467 GCA_013401375.1 Spizella passerina
TGTCAAGCATCACAAAGGCGATATTAGCTCTGTAGTTAATTTGATATGACAGACTGACTGTTAAGACTGCTACAGTTATTTAAAATCAAACTATTCTTGAAAAGAATTGCTGCATTTAAGGGTCCAGCCACTATTCATGTGCAGGAATGTCCTTCACCATTTCTCTGCAAGCAGCCAGGATCCTGATGTAGAGCCAAGATTTTCATCCTGGATTCGGTTAGGTATTTTCAGGCCACAATTCCTGCCCTTTCTGTGCTGTGTGAAAAAGTTCCCCTGGCATGAGGCAATTCAGATACCAAAGTGCTGTGCCAGTCCCTGAAATTCTGATTTAATGGGTACTGAAAACGAGACTGGGAAAGGATTAGCTGCTTTGTGAGTACTGATCTCTGAAACGCATTGAGGCGAAGGTGTCACCTCAGTCACAGCTTCAGTCTCCTGCACCCTTTCCACTTTAAAGGTAATTTGTGATTATTTGTGGTTATTTATAACTGCTATATAAATGAAAACTCATGTCAGTATTATTGTTATTGCCTTAGGTTTTCCCGTCAGAAATCTCTATTACCTCACCTGCCAGTAGCAATTCTTGTGTGCTTGCTTCAGTTTGCTCCAATTCTAATGACTTCACTTGCAGACATGTTGTGTTTTGACTGCTTAAAGCAACCTAAGTAATTTTGACAAAAACAAATTATGGACTGATTGCCTCAGAGAGGTTGGTCAGCAGATGTGACTGAGAAGTGTCTTCCAACTGAGGTCAGTCAAGAGCTTTAGCATCTTTAGTCAGCATATGAGCCAGAGGACTGTGTGTGTGTGTGTACACTGGCTCATCAAGCCTTTATTTCATCTGCCCTGTGCCAGCTGCTGGCCTCTGCTAGGGATTCAAAGCCCTGCTGAAACAGAAATAAAGGCAAACAATCTGGTTTTGATCATCATGCAAAAATCTTCCTGCAATTCTTTTGTAAATTGTCATCTCTTTGAATATTAACTTATCTCCATGCAGGGAAGAGCAACAAAGACAATATTGCCAAATTTTGCAAAAAAAATACCATGGATACCATTAAACTGTATTAGGTCTAGGTGAGCAGAAGAGCCAAAAACTGCTGTAAAGCAAATCCCCTGAACAAAAACTTTAGATGACAGTATTACTCAGAGAACTATTGTCTCTTCTGTGTCAGATACCTGAGTAATAGAAGAGATTTTATGATTTTTTTTCCAGTTAGTTGGATCCTTTTGTTTAGTTCTTAGATTTACAAGAAGTAGGTGCTTAAGAGCCCCACTTTCTCTATGCCTGAAAGGTTCATAGCCCCAATTCTATGATGTACTCAGCACCATCCTGGTTAGCTGAGTCCTACCAGGGACATTGAGGAAGTAGTCACACTCTTAAACTGGCCCTGTAAAACTGGAAAATAGAAGAAATCTGGTTGTGTCATTGTTGACACTAGGACAACAAAGATACTGGTATGGGTTGCTATTCTTATAGGCATGCAGACAAGAGTATGAAAACCCTTGTTTTATTTTTTTGTTTTGTTCTTGCTGATTAGTGAAAACAGAGGGTGAGATGACCTAGTGATGCTTGAGATCGGATCAATAATTGAGACAAATTCCAGACATGAAAGGACTGCCTGATGCTTAGAAACCATTAAAGGCTGAAAATTACTCTCTGTGAGAGAGGGCTGCAATGAAACAGTTCTTTGGAAAATAAACAAAAACTTTAGAAATTGCTTTCAGAAATTCTGCTGTAAGGTTGATTGTGCAGCTGCTGGGTTTGTAAACACTTAAGTTGTCTGCCAACAGGCAGCAAAGGGCAACTGATCTTGCTTCTAATTCTGTGATGATCAGTGACTCATTAATTGGCTTTGTAAAATTAAAATCTGGTGCTTATTTTTACAAAGCAGAATGGAGTTACTGCTGGTATTACTATGTAATGTATGAAAAAAACAAACATTACCTTTTGCGGTATACAATTTGTGAATGATTTTTTTGGCATTTTATGACTCATTATCCTAATACCAGTGTATGCAGAAAGTCATGCCTAAGAGGGGTCCATTTGTTTTGGGTTTTGCTTTCTGTTTTCTTTTGTTTTTTTCCATAGTTTCCACAGAGTGAGGGCTTTACACTAAACCCTGATAAAAATGAGTTTTGTAGTGTGTCTGTTCTTCAATGCATTTCAAAGAAATATCAACAGGAACATTTTACTTGGGGAGAGCAGCTTATGAGGTCTCCTGCAAAAGTGTTGCAGCTCTCAAGAGAGCTGATTTAATGGGAGGCATCACTCTCTTTCAGAAATAGAGAGAGCAGTTGATATAGTGCAGGACCTAATGTTATAGGGCATTACTTCCTCTTTCCTGCTGCAGGTTTTTACTTAGTTCCCTTAATAGCTCATGTAGCAAAAACACTTGCCAACTTATGGTAGGTTCTACTGAACCAGGAGACCTAGGAATTAGTCTGTGTTGGCTGAAAACAGGGCTGGTAAGCTGTGATGGCCAAGCTGACCATCAGGCTGGTGGCCACCTGGCTTCCACGCTGTCAGGAATAGCATTGTGCCTGTCTGTGGAGCCTGGGATGCTGCAGCAAGCTACACTCTTGTGCTTTGTCTCCTGATGGATGTCACCTGGGGATGGGCTGGGGCAGCAGCTTCAGTCAGTGCATGCACTGGCTGCCTCTCTGCTGCCACATAACAGGCGAACCTCACTGCTCACCATATAGCGTGTTCATTTTTATTTCTCTGCAAGTGACTTTCTTCTGGAATCAGGAGAGGCAGCACTAATAATAAAACCTTTTCCTTTACCCTTCCCCCTTCTCATTCACTTGTCTTAGCGTCTTCTTTGAAGTGTTACAGTTTGTCCAGGGCCTCTTTGTAACTTAGAGAAATAAGAGGATAAGCAGATCTCTACATAATACTGTCCCTAACAATCAGAAATCTTCAAGACTTCCTGACACTCAATCCGAATCTCCATCATAATTACAGCGACTTCCAAAACTATTAGTTCTCCTGCTGTATAATGTCAGGTTATAGTGATATAAGGAGTGTAGACATCTTTTTGCACAGGAGTTTTAGGACCTGTAGAAGGTACAGGAACTAAACTAGGATCTTCATTACCTGCCTCCTTTCTAGCAGAACTCTAAAAGACATTGTCAAGGGGGGATTCCTTGGGAGATGTGCCATGATAAATTTTGCCACAGTGCAAATTCAGTTCATTTCTCAGCATTTCAGTGCTTTGGAGTGGGGCACAGATCCAAACCTTGTGTTCCAGAATACAGGGAAGGGCACATAAAAACCCTAAGCCATTTGGCTGAGGGGTCAACCAGATCAGTTGTCTTGGTTGACACTTGTCATCAACTTATCATTCTATTTCAATGAATAGCACTAATACCTTCCTAAAAAAATTAATAATTAACCTTAAAACTTCATCCAAGAGCAGAAAGCAATGTAAATAGGTATTTGATATTCTTTCTTGCTGTGAAACTGCAGTGTTATAGAAACAAGCAAACTGTGCAGCACAGCCAGCTGCTGGTAACCGTGTGCAGCTTGTGCTATTGGCACCTGGAAATTGTCTAAACCAACAGCTGCCTAGCAGGGCAAAATGGTCATACATGTGGATTCAAATACCCCAAATTGATCCTACTTAATTATATACTTCAGAGGCTAAGGATGTTTATGGATATGAATTGAATATCATACCATAAATGGAAATATCATATAATATTGTAATACTACCTCTGAAGCTTGTGTGGACTGGTTAACATGTTTTCCCTCTTTGTAGTTTATGTAATTGGCTTGTTTTTATTCAGATGGCATGATGATGGACAGATATAGTGAATGTAGCCAAAATACTTGCACAGTTATTTGATTACAATGAATTCTGTTCATCCACCTTCACTTTAATTTTGGGTTTGTTTCTCACAAACATTTAGCTTCTGCAGTTTCTAGAGAAAATGTTTCCAGATAATGGATTTCAAAACAATTTTCCTGAAATTGCCCAGCACTTTTCTCCCTGGATATCCAGACAGCACCTGCACACCTTGCTCAGGGCCAATCTGTCAGGGAGGAAGAGGGAACCCCATGTACGAAAAAGAGACCCAGGAGCCAGAATGGATAATCAGCCTGGCATTGTAATATAATGTCCATTTACTGTGGGAAAGAAATGCAATAGGTCTCTCTAGTCTGTAAAGCATGGAGAAAGAGGGTGTAATTGTACAACAGTGACTTTACTGTCTCTAAACCTGTGCAGCTCGGTAAAGTTCCAGATGTGATCAATCCATACTGTAAAGATCTAAAAGATAACCAAATGAAAATATTTTTGATGCTGTCACATTGTGAGTGGAGGAAAGAGCCAAACCAAGGAGTACTTTCATGCATTCGTGGTGCATTATTACTCATCTCTTGTTTTGCTTGCAGGAATTCAATCAGTTATCTCTGCTTGTAAGCATCTTTCCACAGTTTATAAGTTAAGCTTAAAGAAATCCAAAATGTTTTTAAGGATAAATTAATTAAAAAAAATAAATGATAAAAAAGTGTGATATAGAAATATGTAGTAATATCTCTTTATTTTCTGGTTTTCATCTGTGCTTTGACAAGCAGAGTTGACATTTAAAAGCAGCAATGACCAATCTCATTTCCTTGAAAATCAATCCTCCAAGTCCTGTTGCAGTAACATGAATTGAGGAGGGGGTTTTAATTTCTGTAAACCCCAGAAGGGCTTCTATGTTTAATTTAAATGGATAAATGGCAGAATTTAAAGTTTTTATTGCTTTTAGTACACCAAGTTCTACTTAGACATTATAAATTGTCTGTAAAACCGTGGTTAGATGTTTGCACATAAATTTAAGTATGCTTCTATTTTCTCCTCAGAGTTGTTTGTCATTTTCCTCTCAAATTCCCTGCTGAAGTAAATTTTTACTTCATACAGAGAGAATGATTGAAAGCATATATTACACATTTTATTTTATATATTTTAAGAGGAAGAAAGCCTAGTCATTCTTTCAATAGCTCAATGGTGGCACTTTTTCTTTCAAAAGTGGCTGGCAGCCATCCAGGCACTAAATGGATGAGTCCTTTGGTGACAGTCTAGGGATGTCTTGGTCCATGAGTGCTTTAGGGAGAATATGACTAAATAAATTCTTTTTCCAAAAGTGAAACATGTGGTTCCCATTTCAAAAGTTTGTCAGACCTATAGCAGACTCCTTATACAGCCCAAGTGGCAGTGGATTGAAAAAAAATGAGGTTTAGACTGAACCAGAAAAACACACCAGGCTAATGGTTGCAGTGATGGTAGGAAAAGAAAGTTCTTTGACTTCAGGTCATCCTTAAACCTCACATGAACTCTCTGGGCCATCTCTGTGAATCATGCAATCATACCTTCTGAGATATTCTAGATGTACACCTGTAAGCAATCAGTAATTTTAGAATGTGGTGGAAATAATGAATTTAGAATGCCTAACAGCAAAGACTTGCATAATTTAAAAGAACTGCAAAATTTATATTTTTCTCTTCCACTACTACATCTATTTCACCTGGTTTCATAAATTCTGCTGCTTGTCCAGAGGCCAAAAAACATTAAAATTCCAGGTTCACTGCACGTAGGACAATGTATTTTCACACAGTCACAGTTATGTATGAGGATGTAAGCCCATTCTTATACTGTCTGATAGCCATAAAAGTTAGATTAATTAACTTTTTCTTACATCTTTTTATTTTGAGACTCTTTTAAACCAATTTATGTAAGCCACCTGGAAATCAAGTATGCTCAATTATTTAGCTCCATGCTTTAAGTCTGTTTTAGTCTGGATGCATTCAGTAATCACTCTTAATCCCTATGAAATGCTTGACAGTCTCAGCAAATAATGATATATTGTGGATATAATTGAAGCTGAAGAAAAATATTGTTTTCTTTTGTAACAATTATACCATGGGATGACTAAATGTTGACCTCATAACGAAGGGAAGATTGCTATTGTTTTATATCAAAATGGTGCTGAAATTGTTTTGCTGTAGCTGTGCTCTTCATTGCCACAGTCATATCTGCCTTCTTCTCTGTCTTACCATCCAGTTACTAGGTAATGGTTTCAATAACCAGAGAAATAGATTATCTTCATGCCACACCACTCTTTAGCTCTTACTGAGGAAACAATGAAATGGGACAATATTACAGCATAGCAGTATTTGTGTTCTACCAGTAGTTCAGTGGAACTGTTCTTACTTTCTTGGCTCCTGTTCCACCACAAGGCCAAGAAAGCTGTTGTGTTTTTATTTCTAATTGCTAGTCTCTCCTCTACTTACCTTCTCCCTGTGATGTCCATGGAATTTTACAAGTGCTCCCAAACAAGAGCAATATTTAGAGAGTTTATTTATTTAAAAAAATTCCTTCTCTCCTTTTTAACCCTGCCAGCACTCTTGATGCAGCTGATCTGTGCTGGGGCTCTTACCAGCGTACCAGGTTTAGCTACAGAACTGAGATACAAGTTAAAGGAGAGGTACTGCACATGTGGAATAATTTCTACTCTCTTGGTACTCTTGCTACAATGACTTTGTATCATTTTCCTCAGGCAGAGCAAGAGATATCTGTGGAAGCTGTTGTTTTTGTGAGGCAATTTACAATTTTTTGGGAGGGAGGAAATTCTTTAAGTTTATACTTTCTATCCTTGGATTTCAGTAATATATGGTGAGGAAAAAAATATTGCAATTCTTATTATGCTGAACTAGTGTTAATCTTGGCTCTGCTCAGCTTGCTTTATTTCAAAATCAACTGAAAAATGGTATTAAGGAAAAGAAATTGAAATATAATGAATATGTACTTATAAAAATATTTCAACCTGAGACATGCAGTCGGAAAAAATTGCTGGTATACAAAATACTTACTTATATACAGACACTGATACCAAAACACATAAAGCATGGGCTGCAACATGAAACTTTTCAACTGAGCTTTTCTTCGATGTCCCAGCTCCTTCCGAAGTACACCTTTGCTTTTTTACAATAGGAAAGCAATCCTGTTCAAACAAAGCATCTTTCAGCCATGGAGTCTGTAAAACCTCTTGATTTTCTGTCTCACTGACACCTGCTTCACTTCTTCAAGTTGCATGGCTTTACCTGCAGGAGAAGGGTGAGAGGGAAGGGCTACACTGTCTGAGAGGAAGGGTGGGGAGATGGTCTCTGGGTAGATCTGAAGAGTGGTCACTTCTCTCTTGCAACAAAGGAAGACCATGAAAGGAAATCAGCATAAATCAATAAAGTAGGAAAGAAAACTGAAGAGGACTTCTGTTTCTCTTGTAAATTCTCTTACAGAATGAGAAACTACAAAAAATCAAGTGCTCTCTGGCATGCATTACAGAAACCTGTCTTATTTTTGAGGTATGGTATATATTCAGGGAACACATGAAAAGTATTTTCCTATTACTATGCAACTTTTTTCCCCCAGCTTCCCTACTGTATCTCACAAGTAGATTCTTGAAATTAATTCGCTCAGCTTTCCCTGAAATCAAGAGAACAGCACGGTATTGATTTCATGCTAATAATTTCTCTGACTTGCAGGAGGAGAGAGCTAATTTATTTGCAGAGACATATCCTTAAAGCTGTTTTGATTACATACAATGTGGATAAAATACTATGTTTGTGGCAAGAAAATTTCTATAAATATTTTGGTGAAAATACATGGCAAGGAAGGTATTTCTTATGATGTTTAAAATAATTGTAAACTTATAAGGAAGACTAATAATCTCTTGAATGAAACCATTTACATGCATTGTTAAATTACAGTGTACAGTATCAGCAAATTTGATGACACAGGACAAAATTTGCTCTAGGATGTATTGTTATCTACTATAAATTGCTATCAGGATGGACTGGTCCTTTTTTATTGGCATAATTATGCTTTAGTCAAAGTTGCATTTTCTCTCTCTTAATATGGGGTTGATACCTAATGAAATCAAAATGTGGTGTGCTCCCTTATGCTTGGGACTTTGTGCTGTGTTTAGCAGTAGTTTCCTGGAGTAAAATGAGCTTTTCTCAGCTGGGCAAAGGCACTGCTACTGGGATTCATTGTAACCTGAATTTCGGGCACAGAAGTAACTCACCAAGATCAGACAGACTAGTTTAGTGTCTGTGCCTTTAGCCCCATGTTAAGGCAGACTCTTTGGGTCTATCTCAGCCACAGCTTGCTTTCCCATGCAGTCCACACTTCCCTGTGTCTCTTGGGGAGTGGGAAAAGGGTACAGCTATGCAGTGTGGGTTTTTTTTGTCCCGGATTGAATTAGTTTTTCCAATTGTGGAGTATTTTGAGCCACATCTGTCAAGAGAATGTGGACATGGATGCTGTTGACTGTCTCTGCACACCAAGGCGTTGGGTGCCAGGCTCTGAGCCTCTGCCTCAGGCAGTACCCTCTGCCTTGTCCCTCCAAAGGGCTCCTCATGCAGCATTCCAAAATGTGCAAGCATAAATAACAGTTTTAGTTGAAAATGTTTGCAGCCGCATTAAAAATAGCATCTATTTGGCTCAAATCAGAAAGGTCTTTCCTAACTCAGAGAGGATTGTGGTATGGTTAATGCCACGCGACAATCAGCAATACAGCAGAGGTACAATGAGAGTTGCTGGATCTGCACTTGGAAAAATGGCGAGTCCAAAATTTTCTTATTCTCCTAGAAAGAGCAAAAACAATGAATTTTCTATTGCCTGTTGATATACTAATTTTCACAACCTGCTGACTGTTTTCCTTCTGCGTGTTTTGGTCTCGCTATTATGTCTGCCTCCATCTTGAAGGTGCTATGTTTGGGGCTGTGCCCTGAGTGCAACCATCCATACTGGAGTGTTCTCAACTCCCAGTGCAAGGCAGAATAAATAATTGGCAGAACTAACTTTATGATATACACCAAGAAACACAGATGCTCTGTGTTGATTTCTGAGGACTCTTCTAAAGGATCCAACCAGGCTTTCCAAATTCTACCTTAAGCCTCAGATTGCAAGCCAAACTCAGCTTTTGAAGAAGTGTGTTTATTTGTACACTTTCCAAGTCAAACAACCCACCCCAGCTTTCATGGCTGATAGCAGATGTTGTACCTTTCTAACATGTGCTCCAATATTTTAGAAGAAATAGAATTCGTGAAATTCTGCCATGTGAGGTCAGGCATTATGAAATCCAACGGGGATGGAAGTGAAAGGAATTAAACAGCTTTAATTATGGAACCTGCTGTCTGTGGTGTGAGGCAGCATCAGGGCAGCATAGTCCTTTGAGAGAAAAAAAACCTGTTTAGGCTGGTGTCAGAAATCAGGTGAAGATGGGTGCTGCTTCCACCTGGTTCAAATTTTTCAGATTGGACGGACATAATTTCAAATGACAATACATGTTATAGCTGTCAAAAGACTATTTAAAATTATGAATTATACCTCATAATATATGTACGTCAGTTTATCCTGGTTATCTTTAAATGAGCCATCACTAACCATGCAGACATGTGCTTCTACTTGTTTCACGAAACACAGAGAAATACTCCATTTCACAAATTACAACATCACTGGTATATAATTTCTCTTTCTAATGCCTTTTGTGAAAACCTTTATTCTGGTTTTTCTAGTCCACCTAAGTCAGATTTGGCTTTCTGGGGTGTGAAGTAAGCTATTGTTCACACGCTGGTTTTATGCCTTTAAATTTAATTTTCTGAGCTTTCACAGATTTATTTTGTGGCGTTACTATATTGGTGTCAGAAATACGTAGGTATTAAATTGAGGTTTCACAAAGTCTCCAGGAATGCATGCTAGATGGATTTCAAATCAATCTGTTTCCTCCTTTATCCTCTTTATTAGTTTTCTATATCCTTTGTTTTGGCTTCAATTCAGAGAAGCACTCAAGCAAATACTTAGCTTTAAGAACGTGCTTAAATTCAGCTCTTTTTTTTGTTTTGTTAAGTGGAAATGCAGGCTAACACTAGGTGCTTTTCAAAACAAGAAATGTTGCCATTTTTTCATTGTCCCCCATATGTAATTCATGTGCTTTCCACTTTAAATTAAGATTGCTGTATTTCTACATGAAATACAGAAAATAAGCCTATAAGGGGATTGGATGAATTCAAACCTGTTTTCCTATCTTTACTCATAACTTTTAACTGGCTCTTAATCCTGTAAAAGAAATAAATTTATTTAAAATAGAGCCCAACGGAGCTTGAATATTTTGCTTCTCCCTTTAAAAAGGGTATTCCTATGCAGTTCTAACAGTGACACTTTCACAAGGGATACTGTCTTCCTGGGAGTAACTGATCATCCCTGAATCTCACAAAATTGGACAATTTTTGTATTATTCAAATTGGTTCACATAAAATTTGCATGAGAAAGTTGAATGTAGGCTGCATATTTTCTTCATCACAGCTAACAGGTAAGATGGGGTGAAAAAAGCCTTAAAACCAGATGTGGAATATTTAATAATCTGAATTCTTGCTGTCTCTGGAACACAAGAGACAGCAAGAAGAGAGACCTATCTTAAACACAGTTTTAAGCCTTCAGTTAGGGGAATTATCTATCCGAAGTTTCTTCAAAGGGTTCCTAATTGAGAAATCTTTCTATAGTAAATAAGATTTTTTTTTTCCTTTTTTAACAGCCTAACAACTGAAAAGAGGGAAAGATAGATGTCATTTAATACTTTTCACTCAACAATTTATGGTGGTAAACAGAGCATTTGTATTTTCTATATTAAAAAATATTATTCAGAACTTTAGATCCTTTTAATTTCTTTAATCAGTTGTGATAGGACTTATTTGGAAGGCTTGAAAAGTTAGACCTTTTAGAAATTATTTTGCTGCTGTATTTGATATCTTCAGTCTTGGCCTGTCTGTTCTTAAAATGCTAAAGTTATGTAGATGATTATTTCATCACACAAAAATTCTGTTAGTATTTGGAGGTAGTTCTAGAGGTGAGACACAAATATTGAGAAGAAACCATACTGACAAAATAAAATTACTGCATTGAAATATGTGTCACTTATTATACTATTATCAGTAATATCGTAAGCACCAACATTAGCAGCTTGAAAATAAGTTGTAAGAACAAAACAAGCAGTATGATTTCATAAGTGTTTAGTTTATGAAGGTCTGTACATGCATGGATGGTTTTCATTTAAGGACTGACTGGTTTGTTACATGACCTTTTGAGATTTTCTTTAGTGGGGCATCAGAAATGGGAGTTTGGGGTGTGGAATCACTCATAGTTCTTGAAGATGATGGAGAAGCATATGCCAAGACTGATAAATGGACTGCACAGCACATTTTTGTGGGTGATAAACAAGCAGAAAAAAATCCTTTCCAACATCTTCCTAAATAAATCATGATTATTAAAAAACCTTAAAAATACAAAATATTACATACTTAAAAAAAAAAAAAAAGAGCAGAAAGGAATTAAAGGAATTTACAGACATAAAGTATGATTCCTGACTAAATTTCCAAACAGGGACTGTTTCTTCTTTTTTTGGCTTTTTGGCTTTTTTTAACTCATAAGAGCTACAATTTTATATATATGTAGTCCTGCATTTTGATTGATTATTGGAAGATTTTCAATAGCAATTAAGAATGTTCTGTGGATCTGCACAGATGCTTTTTTCTGTGCAGTTTTGAGTGGGTGACAGAGCTAAGTTGGTTGTATTCTTACAGATGATTGCTGAAAGCAATTCTGCACTTTGATTGCATGTCCCTGTGGGCAGGGATATGCTCACTGCTCTCCTTCTATCAAAGCATCTCTGGATACACAGAAATGAACAAAGACATTGTCATCCAGCCTCATTCTGCTCTTATTTAGGCTCCAATTAACCTGCATGTAGCCATAGGAGAGGGATAATTGTCTCTACATGGCAATTCCTGTAGCCTGCTCTGGGGGCTATCTTGAGACAGATTGCTCTCACTCATAGCTGAATATGCTCCTGATGATTTCAGCAGACTGTTAGACTAGATTACATTTAAAGACCCTTTCCAACTTGAATTATTCTACGCTTCTATAATTAGTAAATGTGAACATACAGCTTTCAAGCATCTATATTTATGGAAGAAAAATTGTACTGTTTAGGTACATCTACTCTCAGAAGAGAGTAATTACTTCCCTGTTTTGGGGAATAACTTGTATTCTGAGTAATTTTTGTAATTAACAAGAAACACAATCCCCAATGAATGATTTACTTCATCACACCACTGAGGGCTGTCTTTAACAGTTCTGCCTTCTCTTCTGCTCCCGATTAGATGATGCAGTGGTACAGCAAACAGAATTTGTTTGTTTTATTTCTAAGCCCTGGGTAGTTTGTTTGAAGATCACTCTAGTGTAAACATTTTCAATCAATCAATTGTGTATAGGTCTTTTACCTTTCAGGCAGAACTTGTGAAGATAATAGTATGTATGTACACATATTGTAAATGTATTTCCATTGCAAACATGTATGATAACTTTAAAAGGACCACTCTTGTTCCAACTACTTGCGGATATAGAACTGAAGTGCTGTGCAAGGAAAAGCAATGTCAGACTCAAAAAAAAGATGTTGAAGTAAAAAAAAAAAAATATAGTTGAATAGGAAAACGGGCAGAAAATCAAGTAATAGAACAATACCTGAAGACAGTTTCATCCACTTTTTCAGTTGATGAAGGATAGTATTATTCCCTATAAATATTGGCTCACACACCCTCCAACCATTGTGGAGGCAAAGGAATCAGTACTAATGAGCCTCAGAAATTGGTGTGAGAAATACTCCTTCAAGACTTAAAAGATGCATGGTGCTTGACTGAAATTATTCATGTTTACTTCAGCCACATTGTGTCATGAACAAACGCAACTCTTACAGCATCTGGCAGCAAATACAGTGTTTGACTGCTCTACAGAAGGTCAACTTGAAGACATACTGGCATTCATACATCCCTAAAGGCGGCTCCTGAAACACGTTTGTTTCTAGTTTCCAGAATGCAGAATGATCTATAGTCTGGTCCAAGGAGCCAGAAGGAGGAAGTTAAATCTCAAAGACAGAAAGCAATGTGAAAGCAAAGTGCATTACATGTCTTTCTTCCAAACAAACTTGATGTCCCACTGGCATGGAAAGGTATGCTTGCTCAGTGCTACAGAAAATGATAATGTGCTTTCTGAAATGTGTTGTCTGTTATGTCATATTCCAGGGAACCCAATGGTAAGTTTAACTTAACTCCAGTCAGAAACTGGAGAAAGAAATTGGGTCTCCTGACACTTACAGCTATTATTTGTTTCTTTCTGAATTAAGACTTTTTTCTAATAACTTTTTTCATATTATAGTAAGAATTTTAAAAACTACATTATAGATTTCAGAATTAATGCTTTGGGTTCTGCAAACTAAGACAAGTGTGGCTGAATAGGTCCCATGGGGGTGGTCAGGAACACAAGGGACTTGTGCAAAATGATTAATCATTGGGGCCACAGTCAGCAGTGACAACACTGCCACAGAGAGTGACTTCTGCCTCACTTGAAGTGGCAGAGAAAAATGAGAAGAACCAGAGAAGCATCTCTGTCTGACTAATGAGGTAATCTACAAATCTGCTGTCCCCTGGAGGACATGAGGAGAAAGCAAATTGCAGCCAGCAAAAACTCTCACAGAAGAAGAGATAGGAAAAAAAAAAACACCTGAAACCATACACCACACTTGATTTACTTTTTGTTTTGTTTTATGAGGCTCTCCATGATTCCATTTTCAATGTGCAAATGTGTTTCTACTTTGAAAATCATCTTTATCTAAGGTTTCAGAAAAGTCATAATGAAGTCATTATTAAACAGAAAAGTTTTGGAAGACTCTTAGAAGAGGAAAAATATAGAATCATGGCTGCATGGAATTTTAGGTGACAATCTAGTTTGTCCTGACAGTAGGACAGGAATCTGCCTTCCTCAGAGGCAGTGCTTAAAGCTGGAGGAAGGAAAAGAGAAAGTTTTCTTGGTCAAATTGCCCAAAGCTAAGAAATTGAAATGGTGGTTTTGGAAAGAGGGAATTGCTTACCATTCACTGTTACAAAATACTTTAAACATGGTCACACTTCTAGAAATCACTATAAAATTCTTCATTTTTATTGTACAGAAATCACTTCCCTACAGCAATGGGAGGAAGAATAAGGAGGGACAAGAGAAATAATTGCTGGCTCAAAAGAATTAAAACTGCATGGCTGGGGAGTGCCAGGGCAAGTTCAGTGAAGGTGGGGCAGCGCAGGGCTCCACACCCACACACTGGAGCCTCTGGTCGAGCTCCAAGTGGCTATGGAGCCTCTGGCACACCAAAAACCCCACCTGTGGGGCAGGACCAGAGCAGTGAAAAGGCTGTGAAATGGGTTTGCACCCTTGTGAAGTCCTACTGCCTCAGACATTATAGGAGCTGGGATTGTGTTGGGATCCAAGATACTCTTGCTTGCTTGCTTTTTTTCTTGCTTTCCAGAATTTCCCTTCCTGAAACTTCCCTTATTTCTACATTTTGCAAAGCAATACCATAATTTTTCAACCTCTGAGCTGTTATTCTCATGTTAATATCATTTAGGTTGCACAAGGGAAGGTGTTTCTCGCAAAAATTACGCTGAGAACATTTGAAGCTATTCTGCTCTGATCCTTTTTCATTTTTAATTTCTGTAATGCACTATCTACTATTAATATGGCACTAAAAAAAGAAACATGGAAGGCCAAAGTAAAATTAGGATTGCAGCACTTTCTTGGTGAAACATAAATGAATATATTCCAGTGTCTTTATCTGTATACTGATGGTCTCTATGATTTATGCAAGAGTTCACAAATATAGAGTAGCATAAAGCATCTTTTCTTTGCTGCACAAATTAGTAATAGCCTATTTTAAAATGTCATATCTATTTACATTAATAAAGACTTCTTAAATCTAAACTAAAATTATTTATTTTTATGGAAATGGGATTTTTTCATCCCCTGTCAGATTTTACTATAATTTGAACAAATCCATCCAGGCAAAGAAAGAGACATACACAGCTTTCTATTACAATATCTCAGCACGGGCTATTTCTTGTATAGCTGGGATAACACTGGGATGTCTAGACTCTGTGAAGTATTTTTAAAAAGATTTATTTTTAATAGATTTACTCAGCTAGATTGTAATTCAACAAAAAAACCCAGAAGCAAGCCAGAGATGAGCCTAACATTTTACTTGTCATTCCAAAGTGATTGGCAACTTTTTAGAGAAACATTAAAGAGAAAGTATCTTCACAGAGCATTTATAAATACAAAAGACTATATTGATACAACTCCTCCAAAGAAAATTGTTTCAAGTCTTACAGACAAATAAAGAAAGCTAAATAAAAGAAGGGTACAAAAATTTTTAAAAATAGCAACATTTACTCACTTAATAAAACTGAGAAAATTTATTCAAATGTGCTCTAGTGGTTGGAATGACCAAGAGAGGGAAAGAAGAAGAAAGAGAATCACTTTGATTTTCTTTTCTAAAATGCAATTTGTACTCAAGGACAGGAGAGGGACAAGGGTCTTACC
>WBNQ01011410.1:0-15088 GCA_013401375.1 Spizella passerina
AAAAAAAAAAATCTGTTATACAACAGTTAAATAATTTAACTACTCCAAGTTGTTATTCCTCAGTTAGTCTTTTTTGGCTATCATGCAGCACTAGTCTTTTCTGTTTCTAAAGTTTGCCTTTAGGAGAAAAAAAAAAGGCAACTTCAAAACATGCAAAAATTAATGAAATCCATATGTGGGATACTGTCATTATCCCATGTTTATAAGAGGATCAGGTTTTGTTAAATGGGCTTACTTAATGCAGATGCATAAGCAAAAATACCCAGCAAAAGATCTGAAAGCTATTGAAAGCAAAATATTTTCACAATTTAAACTAAAACCACTATATATTTTGGTGCAACTTTGTTTATGGCTTCTCTGACAGCTTATAAAGTTCTCCTAACCAGAGAAACATCTCCTAGATAAGATTTTACCTTTTTGACTTTCACCCTCATACTGTATTTAAGCTGGGCCAATTAAAAATCAATGGCTTATGGAAACATCTGTTGATACAGGCACACAATTTTGACTTTTTTCAACAGCTGTTGTCATTTTATGTTCTTTTTTGGCTAGGCCAGTTGGTAAGACTGGAAGAAAATAAAAGTTGGGCTCCATTTCTGACTTTGGTCTCTCTTTAGTGGCTGCAGTCAGCACCTCATTCCCTCCCCTGCACTGGGAGTTTGGGGGCAAAAGGACAAATGTCCCCAAAGTGGCTATTTACCCACCAGACTCAGACAAGAAATAAAGGAAATCTCACTAAATACTGCCTTAAAATACCCCTTCTGTTGCTGCTTTCTACCCCTACAAGGGACTAAACATCTTCCTGCCCATCTTTCTGGCTCCCATCTGCACCTCCACAATAAACCCCAGGTTTGTCTTGCCTCCCCTCCTGCTATTTCACTGCTGGGATCCAGACATCTGCCAACATCCTCTGTAAAAGATAACACACAATATATTTTAAGAGTCAAGCTGCCACAAGATATTTGGTGCTTCAGACAGTGCTCCTTCCCAGACAGGGAACACGGCAGGCTTGCATAAAAACAAAATGTACTTTTCTGTGAATCTAATGATTGCCTAACAAAAAAACCAAAACAACAAATTCAACCAAAATATCCTATTTTCAACATTTAATTCAGCTACTAGTTGAAACAAGATGTTTCTATCTAAATTCTGTTTTCTTGAAGGAGAAGAAAACAACTTACAAAGCTTTTAAAGAGCTCCAGTCTTTTTCAGTGTACATTCAAACTGTCAAGAGCCAAAGAAAGCCAATACCCCACGCACAGATTTTTTCTTTCCCTTTGCTCTTTTTAACAGAGAGAACTTGTTTAAATCTTACCTTCAAACTTCTTATTTCCCTGCCATGCACTCCTAGAGTCTCTGTCAGCTGTGCCAATGCTTGCCCAAAAGGACAGTCATAAAAAAACCCCAGTTTAAACAGAAACTGCTTATCTAGAGGAGGGAGAGCCCCAGGTTTGCAAGCAGAGGAGATATTTCAGCTTTAAAGAATTCTCGGAGCTACTCCAAGGCACAAATTTTTGTTGTCTGCTGCACTGCAAGGATTTTAAGCCCAGAAAAAAGCTATTTATTTAGTCTATATACATAGATTTATAACAAAGGCAGAGGATCCATCTACAGTCTTCTGGGTGCTTTTTGCATCGTTTATAGCATACGACGTAAAACTCAGCTTCCTCAAAGACAGAAAAGAAGAAATAAACAAGGCTTGACAAGAAAAATCAAACACTGTCCCCCAAATATACAGCTATGAACTCAAAAAGCTTTTTCAGCTGCCTCTCGATGTCTCCTCAAGCACATTTAAACACAGAATTTGCAAAATGTCCTAAAACCCATTTCTGCCCATGCTGCAGGGAGGAGTTTCTCTCACCCCTTCCCTTTGTAAGACCCCAATCTTTACAGTCATACCTCTCTTGGGTTATCTACAGGTAGGAATATCTGGAAATGATGTAAGCAACCTTCATCCTCTTTAAAAGGCTCAAAAAGGTACTTTACTCCTCTGCTTTAACCCTAGAATGCAGGCATTTGAAGCTAAAACTTATCTGGGCAAGCAGGTCAGTAAGTGTTTCCTCACCTTGTTATGGCCAGTGAGTTAAAAAAAGAAATAATAGTGAAACAAATTACCAAGGAATCCTTCTGTAATCTCAGTAGATTTTAACAGCCCATCCCTCTCCATGCTTTTGGTAAGAATCAGTACAGTATTATGGAAAGGCAGAAGAGATTTCATACTCCTAAACACAAGAAGATCTCAGATTGAAACTAACATTTCAGAGAACTGCACCTCCAGTCTTTGAAAATGTGTATTTTGGAAATATTCCTCCTAACAGCTTTCAGGCATTTAGTATATCCAGCTGTGCTAAGAAACCTAGCAAAAGTTCAGTGTCAAGTAGTTCAGGATTATGATCTTTTTTTTTTGATTAATGGAGGTAAGCATAGTCTCAGACACAAGACAAACAAGTCACTTGATGCTAAGCAGACTCAGTACCAGAGCTCAGACTAATGAGCAAGCAGGGGTGAGGCTTCGTGTTCCTGCCTCTTATCTCAGCAGCTGGAAGGCCACCACATGAGGAGGGAGAGCACAGCCAGAGACAGCCCCCAGGTACCTGCAAACACAGCACGGGTGCTCCAGTGGGGAAGATGGAAATGCTCCAGGAGAGGGAGGCACGTGGTGTTGGTAAGAATATGCCCCCAAACAACTAAGTGCAAAAATAAGGAGAAACTGCTATGAAGTGGCTGTAATGGGATCAGGGCAAAGTCTTTAGGGGAGAAGTAATATCTAACCAGGCTGAGGAAACCAAAAGCCACCCATCAGACCTTCTGCAGATCTGAAAGGACAGCAGCATAACTCAGGTTAAACACAGAATAGCAACAATTCCTCTGTTTCAAACTACACAAACAGAAGAGAAAGCAAACAAGGTAATCCAGAAATATTTGCTCTATTTTTTGGATTATTCTCTTGGGCACAGCTACTGCCTTCATTTCCACCAAGTACATCACTGGCACTAAGATAATAAACACAGCAAGCAAGAAGGGAGGGAGCAGTTAAGTTCACCACTGCTCAAGAGAAAATCAGAAAGTTTGTTACATCAAGTACATGTTTATTTGTGCATAAATTTAATGCATAAGTGAAGCAGAAAGAGAAGTGGAAGAAGAACTTTATTATCTGCAAAAGACCAAGTGCAAAAGAAAGCCTAGTTTAGAATTTGCTCCCATCTGCTAATTCCTATACAGCTGATGAAGTATATTTTATTAAACCATTGCAAAACACCTAATGTTCTTGTTACAGCCTCTTTGCTGGGGTTATTCCAAAGCAGAAGTCCAAAACACAGACCACAGCAGCAAAAAACCAAAGCAGCAGTGGAAAGGATGTACAGCAGCACTGAGAGGAAACTCTTATCCTTTGTGCCTACCTGCTCTGGAGTTGCAATAAAAAAGTCACTCTTGTTCATGCTTTGTTCATGNTAGATATCACATTCTTGGACACCAAATCACACAGTCCTTCTGAGTAGATATTTGAATCATCCACTGCAACATTAACCATCTATTCCTGTTTCACAGCCCCAAGCTTAAAAACCTCCCCACTACCACCAGTCTGTCCTGTGCAACTGCAAAGATGTCCCTGCCAAGCCAGAGAGCCACCAGCCTGCTCAGTGCAAGGATGCTGCATGAAGAGGCAAACATTTAGTTATCACCCAAGCTTTTATCTCATCCGATGTTTTAACAGCACTTTGAGCCCAGAAACATTCTGCAACACAGCTGAGTCACCCTGGGCCACACCAGGATGTGTGTGTAACACCAGGCAGAAACAGACACTGAGCAGAAACAGCTGAGATGCTGCAGGGAAAAAAAAAAACAGGTTTCCATTTTTGCATGAAAATAATATAATAAGGGAAGGTAAACAACATAAAATAGGTGGGAAAAGGCTGAGCACAATAAAAAAAAGGGAAATCTGTGAAAGGACCATGAGGTGACAGGCACTTTGATTCCATGTTTCTATGGAAAAAGTTTGACAGTACTTCTGATCTTCTTACATTCATCATTCTTTTCATCCTTTGCTGGAAGTTAAAGTCAGAAATGCCATGCCTGGATATTGCTAGAGCCTGCTTCATGAGTGCCCAAGAGTTCCTGTTCATCTCTCCTGTCTGTCCCATGACTACTCACAAAAACCCAGAACAAATGTATGGGAATATAATTAAAAATCTATTTATTGCATTTACAAGGTTTTCCTCTAAAGTGGTGTAAATTCCAATAAACTGCAAAAAACCATAATCTACAGAAAAGCATGAACAGTGGCCTGTCTACACTGTAGGGGGCCAACTCTGGCTTGCAAAATATCAGAATGGAACTAGATAAGTTCCTTCAGAAGGATAAAAACCCAGTGATCTGATACAGCAAAGTACCCATTTGTCATAACAATGCAGCCTCCATCAAAAGTCTACATTTGGTCTCCCACGTTATCATCTCAGTTTTCTCTATATTTAGAACAGGAATTCAACGTGCAGTAATCATATCTACTGTACAACAGTTACACCACAAAACTTTTAAGATATTTCAAATACAAATAGAAGAATCTATAGGATTAAGGAGATCAGACCTTTCAGAAACAGCACAATATTTTCCTTCATAAGGTAAAATATTCAATGGCAGCATTCCTTTGCTAGAATAACAGTCTAAAACATCCATTATTTTATGGATAGTCTGGATCCATAGTTTTATGACTGCATAGAAAATGAATGTATCAAACCACTGGAAGAGAGCTTCAAACCCAGGATTTTCTATCCTGGACTATTTTAAGTTCTGAACCAGGACATAAAATCTGTTAGGTCTGTATTTTATAAACTTGTAAAATAACAGAGTCCTGATCCTAAAAAAGGATCTGAAAGCTACTTTAATACACTGATGCAAAATAATTTATAAGTGAACCCCTTTGTCTGAAGCAAGCCGTGAGCATTGCAGAACTGTAGTTATTAAACAGTTCTTCAATCTAAACCATCTCAAAACTACAGCCAGAATATACAAACAATTCTGCTTTTGAAGCAACAGCTGCCAGATGAAACTGCAGGTAGATCTTGATGCTTTCAACAATCAGTGTGAAGAAACAGAGGGATAAACTTCACTACGACTGGGAGGATGGCAGAGCCAGATGTTTTGTTAGAGAAAATGAGGAAATGATGAAAAACCAGAGTATCAGGCAGCAATCTTTGCCTCTGAAGAACAGAGCCTGAAGGGGAAGGCGAAGGGGAGGAGAATTAACTCACCATCTCCAGAGATCAGCAGGGCTGGCACAAGCCCTGTGGCCACGGTGGGGGCGGCGCAGGCGCCTTCATCTGCCCCAAGCCAGAGCTGGGAGCAGCATCCCTGCACTGAGCTGGGGATTTGGCTCCGTGTCCACGTTCCTGCCTCACCCCTTAACATCCATGAATCCTGTGACTGAGCCTGGAAACTACTGTCTTGAGCTGGGGATTATCAGCCTTCTGGAGAAAAAGGCATCGGAAATGCAGCGCCCAGAGAAATTCAGCACAGGACAAAAAAAAACCTGCCACAATAGCTGTATAAATGCCTTCAAGGCATGAGTAATGGTAAAGGCCAAACAAGAAGCTCAGCCTGGTTTGAATTTCTTTTTCTTTTCCTTCCCCCAGCTTTTATTGTCGCTCCCTGCAGCTTGTGTGGCGATGGCCAGAGCAGGCGGCGAAAGCCGGGGTGATGTGTCCTGCACAGCCATGAATTCACTCAGGGCTGGCCAGCTGACACAATTTCCTCACACAGCTCAAAGGCTCTGCTCTGAGCATCCGGGGCAGACACAGGATGCTGGTGGGTGTGAGAAAGGGCTTGGCAGATGACTAGCCCAAAGGGCTGACCCGATGGGTAAGTGTGTGTCAGCCTCCAGCATTAATGCCAGGCTTAGGGCAGGCTCCCTTTGGGCTCGGATTTTCCGTGTTTACTGTAGTTACAGGACAACATTTACAAAGAGAGGGTTACACAAGTGATTTTAAAGAGGCAGGGTGAGAACACAGCCTATTGTTAAGGCAGCACTTTCCACCACCAGACCCAGCTCTGATTCATTCCCAACACTTCAGCCACTTGCTTTGAAATTGTCCAAGCTGTTGACAAAATTCCTATGCTATTCTGCAGGCCCTTTGGAAAAAAGGGATTTGCAACTCCCATCTCATAGTATGTACATGTGTACGCCCATGCAGATGGAGAAAATGAGCTTCAGTGCATACACACAACCTGAGTTTTGGCAGGTGCTCAGGGTGAGCAGTTTGCTGAAAC
This sequence comes from Spizella passerina, assembly GCA_013401375.1. Lineage (NCBI taxonomy): Eukaryota > Metazoa > Chordata > Aves > Passeriformes > Passerellidae > Spizella > Spizella passerina. The sequence goes on from WBNQ01011410.1 coordinate 6,265, forward strand.
AGTTGATTTCTAAGAAAATAAATTGGAACCTGGAGAGCTCCAACAATCCCTTGTCTTGGGTCACCAGCAAGGTTCAGTAGTTTGGAACTGCACCAGACTGCTCCTCAGCACCAGCAACAGGAGGTGGGTGACACTGCACACCTTGGCCAGAATTTTATCCATTTATCTGATGACTCCAAGGAAGAAAAATATGAGAGATTACAACTGGGGTAAGGAAAGATCTCTGCATTCTTCACACCTACTGTCTACTCCAACACTCATCTCAGTGCCCTGAGGGTCTCTACTCTCTTCCATAGGCTCTTTTCCATCTCCTTATTCCCAGCCTCATCTCCTGCAGTCCTGCTGTCCCAGTCCCCTTCCTGTGCTCACCCTGCCAGACTCTGGCCAAGCAGCTCCTTGCTCTTCTCCCTGTTCAGCAAAGCACAAACATGGGGGCTACAAACCAAAACCAACGGGCAACAACAGACCTGAGGCTTGGTCCTGACAGCATCATCTCTCTTATCTCTAACAACTCCCAGGGAAGGAGGCTTCCTGGCCTCCCTAGGTGGTCTTGCAACAGTTTTATGATGGTAACAGGATGTTTTCACAACATCCAGCCTAAATCATCCTGGCAAATTAGCAAATCAGTAAATTAAACTGCCATGGAAATCTGGGACTTTAATAACCACTATTACATGTTGGCAGCCTGCTGGATTGCACAATGGTTTTCTTTCTGCTGCATCGAATAAATTTAGTTCTTTCAATCTCTTCTCACATTTCTTAATCTCTTCTCATTGTTCCCTTCTGGACACTTTCCAATCTGCCTATGTCCTCCTCTGAGCAGGGTGCCCCAAGCTGGATTTGATGGCACTGCTGATGGCTCCACAGTGCCACACATGAGTAAGTCACCTCCCGCACCTTACGGAGGACACTCCTTCAAATATAACTCCAAACAAGATTTGTCTCTCTTGCAATAGCTCTTGCAGTTGGTTCATTTGTAATCCACCACAAATCCTCAGCCTTATTTTAACCTATCCCTCTCCAGCTTAAACCTGACTTGGTAAAAAGTGCATTTTGCCTTCTCCTTTGCAAATGCAGCACTCACTGTCTGCTTTTATCTCTTATCTGGATGTGTTCTCCAATTTCTTAAGGTCAGGCTGAACCCTGACCCTGTTCTCTCAAGTGCCTACAATCCCTCCTGACCTGATATCATCTGAGTGTTATAAACATACCTCCATCTTCCAAATCAGGACTGAAAATACTGCAAGTTTCCCCCAGAAAGTGGCCTTGCTGATATATCAGTTGTTACTGCACTACTTGGATCAGTGGAGGGATGCAAGTGCAAGGGTTTTCTAAGCTTCATTCTCAGCAATTTCAAAACACAGACATTAATTAAATACTGTTCCTTTGCTAAAGATAGGATGCATTCAATTCAATAGGAACTAACTAATACAGTCAATAAATGCAATGGGAAGGCTATTCCCAGTGAACTCTGTCCTGAGGTCAGCCAGCTACAACTTCTCAGTTCACAGGCTCAGACAACCCAGCAGCACAACCTTATCCATCCTGCCACATGAAGACAAAGATTCAGCAAATAATGAATCACAACCAATTTCTGGGATCAATACAAGAGAAGCATATCAGGGTACAGATAATTTTAAACTGCTGTTTTATTTTTATGATGCTGGAGCCACAGACTCCATTTTAAATTATTTTAATGTTGCAGCATGCAGAAGCCAAACCAAATTTCTCATCAGAGTTAAAAATTATTCCATTTTAAAAACACTGAAGTCTCATTTTAATAGATCACATCAAGTGATTGTCCCAGCTCTACTCAAGATTCCCAAACTAAGCAGGAAGATAAGGAGCAGGAGGGTCTCCATCAGGATAAGCAACATGCAAGCAGCCTGGGAAATTCTGGTTACTGAGTTTTACAGCTGAACAGATACAAATTCTGAGAAAAGATTCTGGGAATTTAAGAAGTAGATAATTTAAAAAATCATTTTAATTGGATAAAACATTTTCCATTATTTTCTCTTCAGTGCTTATAACCCTATAGACCATTATTACCCTAAATATTTTTTAAACAGCAGCTTTTCCATGACACGTGCAAGAGTCTTCTGAAACGACTACAGTAGAAAGTGTGAGATCTCACATCTGTAACACTGGCATCACAGATCCAGCTAATTCTAAAAATTCTTCACAGTTTTTCATTCTTCAGAACGCAGCATAGAAGAAAGAGTTTTCCCCCTTCTTTCTCCAGAATACTCAAGCTACTGTCCTTCAGCATGACTGAACTATACAAGAAATTGCACTGTTTAAATTCCAAGACTGTTTTCTTAGTAACTTGTGCTTATGAATAGCAGTGTGCAAATTTCTCACCCATAAAACAGGAGTTAGCAATAATTCCCACGATCCAAAACTGCTGACAGCACCAGTGAGGCTGCAAAATACCTGCAGCTCCTGACCAGGGGCAAGCAGCAACACTTCTATGTGCAGCAAGTTAAGAAAACCACCTTTACTAACCACAAAATGGTCAGTAATGAGAGGCCAATGAGCACCTGAAGGACTCCTGGCTACAGAAAGCAGCAGCACTAAATAAAGCAGAGTCAGGACGTGGCAGGAGAGGCACAAAGCGCGATGGTGGCTTTCACCAGCCCACATGTGTGAATTGAACTCTATTTATAAGCCTTACACTCCTTTTTGGTTGGGTTTTTTTTTTCTTTTTTTTTTAATGACCTTAATATAGTGCAGTTGTTATTTTGTTTCTGTTGAACGTAGCAACAGGAACTCTGTCAGTCCTGCAGCAAACTTTCCATTCCCCTGGCACTCCCATTCCTCCCTCGGAAAAGCCGGATTTCTAAAGAGGTGTTTGACAGGGTGGGAGGGAGAGGAAGAAGAGGAGAAGGCACACACACAAAATCCAAAATGCCTGGTAAACATGCAAAATGGAAGCTAAATTCAATACTTTTTTAAAATTTTCTCCTTGTTTGAAAGTAAAAGGCCGTGTCCTAAATTGCGCTTTCTAAAGATTTCTTACTTCACTACCAGATGTGGAAGGATTGGTCAAGAAATTTATCTTTAATAAAGGGTCAGTAAAAAAAAAATTAGTAGCATCTTTCTACTCACATATTCCAGTAATGAAAGACTTCCATATCAGACAACAAAAATTTTGGCTTGGAAAGTTATTTTCTCTAGTCCCTCGCTAACTCACCAAGCAAACAGCTACAGAAATTAAGCCTTAACTTGTTAAAAACATAATAAACCTGATTTTATTACAAGCTTTGGCAAGACTGTTCTGCTGCTCAAAGAGCTTTACTGCATGATGAGCAAAGATTTTTGGAGCTCCACCCTGCACTGTAAACTCATCCCAACAGTATTTTCTCTTTTAACAGCTTCATAATGGTAGGGAAGACACAAACACAGCTGCTCAAAGGCAACGCGCTCCAACACAAGGCTGCCATCAATTTGCCATTTACAAAAGACTTTTTCAGGAACACGAAACCACACAAAAAATACAGGAGCAAATACAAGTCCATCTAGAAAGGTAAGACCAGCTATTGACAAAGCAGAATTTTAAATGAAAATTATGTTCATGTAAAGCTAAATATCAACCTTTTTTTTTTTTTAAACACAGATAATCCTTCAATATGGCAAAGAATAAGTAATAAAATACAATATCAATGGATTCCTGATTCCTGGCATGACTTTTTTATATTGTTTCACTGACATGAGGAATATGACATTTCCCGCCACATTTGATCCCTATATATCCACCCATTATTCATTTTTCTTCCAACTAAGGCACAAACACTCCCAGCCCATGATGCCTTTAGACTTTGGAATCTGTGCACACACCAACATAAACCACAGCCATGGCTCCTTCTGCCAAAACCTCCCTGGAAACACAAAGCACCAGAAGGGATGGACAGACTCTCCAGGACCAGTCCAGCAGCAGCAGTGCAGGGACCTTGAAGGTGCTGCTGGCCCCACACAGCATCACCAACCTCAAAATGCATTCCAGGACATGGCTTTTGTCAAATCACACACAAATCTTGTGCAAGGTACAACCTTGATCCATGAGGAACCTCTAGGCTCAATCTGTCTGTGACTGGCTGAGAAAATATAAATGTGCCTGAATCCAGCAGTTGAAAATGCAAGGGCTAAAAAAGCCCAGGCTATATTTAAAAGGCTAAAGCAATGTCACTAGACATTGTTCAGCTTTGCAGAGGCTACAGAAAGGAAACCAGCAGGTCACAGCAGCAGTGACATTTCTTTATAAAGCACAGCAATGGACAAGGTGACAACACCTGCACTCACCACTTCCTCTGCGCCGTGCTTCTTAAAATCCACCTCGTCCTCAGTTTTCATTTCCAACATCCCTGTGCAAACAGAAAATCCACAAAGGTAATTTAAAACCAAACTTCTTTCATTGCCACTAACATTTTTTTGTTTACTCAAACCAATCCCCCCTCCCCAAAAAAAAGAAAAGAAAACCCAACCCCCAAGGCCCTTCAACAAGTCCATTTGAACCCCTACAAGACCATTTGATTTCCAAATTCTGGTTTCATTGCTGACTTCACTGCTTCCTTGCTATTCATTTTAACAATTATCCTATCTGGGACTGAAGGAAACAATAAAATAGCAGCAAGTATAGGGTGAAATTCCTGACAACCTGTAGATGAGGTTAAGCACATCTGAAGGTATTTGTTCATGTATTTTCTTGGCTCCCATTCATCTACATAAACAATCAAACCTTTTGCTTTTTTTCTCCTTACCATAACCCAAAGATAACACAAGAAACTAACCTTGTCTGCCCTCAATATCTATTTTAAGCATTGTAAAAAAAAAAAAAAAAAAATCACAATCTGCAAAAACTCAACCCCCCAACACTGCCTCATGGATGAGAGAATCACCCTGCTGGACTAGGAAAGCAAAACCTTTGCTGCTGGAGTTTACAAAGTCCCAGCTGACTTTCCCCTTTTCCACACTCTCGTGACGGCGTCACCACCACAGTTGTACAAATTTCATGTCCCAGCTGCTTCCTCTGCCCAGCCAAGTTTTCATTAGTCACCATTCCCCAGGGGTTCCCCCTGCTTACCTTTCTCTGGCAGGAAGTCAGCATCGTCATTCTCTTTGATCCCTAAGCTAAGGACTCTCATGACACACAGGACACTTTCAGGGCAGTGAAGTGATTTGACCAAAGCCACCCGGATGAAGAGTGGCTGTGTCAGGGCTAAACTCCCCTCTAATCCCACTCCCTCTCTCATTTCTACTAAAAACAAACCCTGGATGGATGACAACGCCTTCTTAAGGGCGACGTATGCTTGCAGTGAGTTTAGCCCTACAGGGATTTAGCAAGAGGAGCCTCCCATTTTCATGGGGAAATCATCCTAACAATTGTAACTAATGGTTTTCCACTGCCTTTAATGTCTACCCTTGTTTTTTGGGACCATCTGGTTTTGCAATGATTTTGCCTCGATTGCATGAATTTGTGGGCAGACTCAAAAATCAGAGATAAGGTTACAAATTTCTGTGAGATCCAGTTGCTGGGAAATCTGCTTAGGGTCATGGCAATGCCACCATGATTGAGATCCTGATCCAAAGACAGAACATGCAAGTGAGAAACATTTGGTGCACTGAGGATGGGAGAAGAAAGCTCACCCTGCTGGGTAAGAAATGGAGGATGAAGACATTTAGCCCTCGGAATGAAATTCAAGACAATTTTTTCACTCTGTCACTTCTTCCTAAATTTTGGTTAAGAAATATCCCAGAGGAAAAGCACTATAAAGCTATCTCAGAGGTCTCTGGGTGTAGTGCCTCTTATTGCAAATGTGGCACCGTTAGTCACATTTGTTACCTGCTCATGCTGCCATTCTAATCATTCCCAAGGGCTTTTCCATAGGGAAAATGCCACCAGTAAGGATGAGGTGAAGGCTCATAAGGTGATATTCTTCTGTCAAGGAATATTTTTTTGAAATGCTGAGATCTACAGGAGATATTTCTCCCAGGAGAATAGCTAAGGAGCAGTAAATAACAAATTAAATATTTGTTATTTAAGATGGCAGACCTAAACCATACAATCTAACCTTGCTTGGTTCGGTTTCTGCCAAGAAACTGCGACTACTCCAAGGTGTTTTGTCAGCACAAACCCATGGCATCCCTTCTCACCCAGCCAGGCTCGTGGTATGATTTCATAACCTAACTCCTTTCTTTTTTAATGAGCAGCATCTACCTGCCTGACTTGCAGATAATGTGCTTGCAGAACCCATTACTCAGCTGCAATGCAGTTCTGAGTCTAAAGCCAACAGTAGGAGGAGATGCCTCAGGAAAGCAGGATCTACCTTCATCAGCTTCCTCAGGGTTGTGACCAGTCACTAGATACCTGTCTGGATAAGGAAATTGGCCTTTTGAAGTCTTTGTTTTGGGGGTAGGCGGAAACTAAGCAGAGGCAATGAGATAAACAGGTGTCTATTTGGGAGCAGCTTCACAATATAAATAAAAAAATTAAAGACCTCAATGATCTGGAGTAATGGCAACAGCAATTATCAGCTGATTACATCGCTGATAAATTACCATGACAATAAACCCCTCTGACTACACGAGTTTCTGAGAAATGGCCTTGTGACCTACACTTCCTCTGGGAAGGTTTTATTGTATTCCACCAAAAAAAAGATGTGACTCATCCTGAGAACTGACGGGTCCGAGTCCAGCACGGATACAAAATCCTCTGTACAAATCCAGACCTCAGGGGAAATCCCCCAAAACTGGCACAGCAGAAAAAAATTGAAGATTGCCACTCATATAAAAAACGTGCTACCCAAGGCTAGACACCAACATAAAAAATGTACACAGAAATAATTATAAGTAACAAACTAGTTCTATTGAATTACTGCCACATCAGAGTTCTATAGGAGATCAGTGTTAGAAATATTCCAAATAGTGAGCTCACATTCATAGCAGCCACTTGACTCTGCTTAAAGCCAAGTTTTTATTTGGGCTTCCCCAGCATTTTGATTCAAAATAATCCTAAAGTACTTCAAGAGAAAATACTACAGTTTAAATTTTGTTTTGTGGGGCATCTCATTGCACATGAACAGTTTCTGCTTAAGGACAGGTCAGACCACTTTATTCCAAGACCTTTCAGCCCTAAATCCTTATGTATTTTAAATCAGTAACAGGATCACCTCCTTTTTTTCCTCCCCTTTCCATATCCTAACACAGAACGATGACTTAACATTACTTTCCTGCTTTAGCTACTATCTTCTTGGACTGTCTGGTCCCTTTGCCTTTTCAAACCTCACCTTGACAGTGTCATGGCTCCAAGAATCCAACCAGAGGTAAAGACCTGGACTGTAGAGACAGAGCTGGCAGAGCCAGAGGCCCCTAGGAAAAGAAGCCCAGCCAAGTACTAACTTACAGCCACTCCCATCTATTGATCTGTCAAACCAACACAGCATTAAAACAGGTTCTTTCTGAAAATAGCTTTCTAATACAATTTTCAGATCTTTCTACTTATTTACCAGTGATCTCTTGACTCATGTTTACTGGTTAGCTCTTGACACACAAACATGCATGGTATCCTGAACTTAACAAAAAATTTTTTTGCTGGACCCTCCACTGACACCCCTCTCCCCCTCTCCAAGCCCTTCTCCTGCCCTCAATTATTCTGCTGTCACATACCAGAACAAACTCTCTACCATCACCCCATTCTGCACTTAGACTGAAGAAACAACTCTCAGCATTAGAACTGAGTGAAACAGCTTTGTAACTTCACAACTTCATGATTTATATCATGGCAGATTTTCTTTAAATCATTTAAATGCTTTGTTTGATTGTTTGTTTGTTAGGTGCTTGGAAAGCGAGAGGCACTGTATCATTTTCTCAGAGCAAAGGAAAAATGGCAACTGAAAAAGTTCAGCTGCTTCCATTTAACAGCTGCCTGAACAGGTGGGATACACAGACCAGATTAGCTCCATGCTTCAGCACCAAATTCACCTACCATTAAATCCCAGGCTGGAGCAACAAACCCATTTCTTTTTCATTGAATGTACCCCTTTATCTCCCTTCCTGGAGTTACCTGGTGATGTTTTCCATTAGCTCCTGCTGCATGGAGGCTTCTGTGCTGTCCCCCAAGTCCCACTGCTCTCTCCCATCACCACTCATCCACGGGGAAGGCCAGTCCCACTTCCCAGCCCACAGGAGCCAGTAAAACTCATCACCCAAGTTCCAGCACTGCTGAAATGCTCTGGCAAGCACCACCAGCTGCTCTGCCTGACAAAAACGCTCTGAAGCCCGGAAAAGGCGTTGGGGGAAGGGCTCAGTGGCTGTTTTAAATGACCTAATGCTGCCAATTAGGAAGCAGCTTCGGGCAGTTCAGAGGGACACTGGCAGCTGGCTCACTTAGACAAGCAAAGAAAATCGGGAGAGCCCCGTTGTATCCACTGGCTCCACACCAGCAAAAATAAAGGGGAAAAGCAAAGGGGTAACACCAAGGAAAGAAACCCTCATGCCCACATGAAAGCTTATAACTTTAAGATAAAGTTGTCCAAATAGCTCAAGCCCATTCATTTCTTCTCCAGAGAGGATTTACGTGCTAGAAATTCTTCTGTACAAATTTATAGGAGATGATGCTCTGTTCTTACCTCCAGTTCCAGACAAGCAGCATGTATTTGAATTGGAAGTTTTTATACGTAACTAACTACAAATTTCTTGTTTCCCAGAAGAAAAACCTCAAACACTTCCTCTCCAACACAAGCATCCAGCTCTTACTTCCTTTCTTTGCTGACGACGTGATAGAGACATGCCTACAAATTAAAACCTAACAAGTAAAATAACACTTGAT
>WBNQ01011415.1:7445-23442 GCA_013401375.1 Spizella passerina
GACAATGCTCCCAGGCACGTGGTATCATTGTTTAGGTGCTCCTGTGCTGGGCCTGGAGTTGGACTCAGTATTCCTCATGAGTCCCTTCCAACTCAGGATATTCCTACTCAAACCATTTTGTGGGTCCATGGTTCTCAGCACAGTGTAAAATTGAAATCCATCTCCCAGCTGGCAGTAAAGGAACTATGTTTATCAGTCATCCTTCCAAAAATTTGAACGCACTTCTGGTTTTGTCCTATTTGAGTCTCTGATCCTTCCCACACGGATTTCCTGTGATCAGAACTGGAGCTGAGCCTTCATGCAAATCTGGCTCAAAGAGGGGTGGCTTCTGTGCCTGTCTTGGGTCAGCTCCCAGGCAGGAAGAGCTGGAAGCCAAGCACACAGTATTCTGTCACTGTTCTGTCACCACACACCACGATCCATGGATTAACCCCTGCCGCAGAGCTCCTGCTGGGGTGACCTTGCTACTTCGTGGTGCAATTATGTTTTGATATTAGAATGCTTTTACCATGGATCCTCCATTTTTGTACACAGACTTTATTTGTCTTGAATCTGGCTAAGGAGATGTTGTCAGAGTGTGTATTCTGTGAGAAACCTGCTTTTTCTATAGTTCTGTTTCTTCCTCTGAAGTGATTAGAAATGGCAGACATGGTGGTTTGGTTTGGTTTGTNGTTGCAGAGCACTCATCAGATGGTTTCAGCTTTTCAGTGGTGAGCAGATTGAAACAGTCAAAGTCATACATTATAATTGCTCAGATTGGTTGTGGCAGAACACCTTCTTTAATTTTAGGGGGAAAGGTGATCTTCTGTTGTCTCACAATGAATTTTCTGGAGGTTAAGAAAATCATGCAACATATTGTGCTAGCAAGCCAAATGGTTTGAGGCCAGTGTCTTGTATGCAAAGAGGGATTACCTAAGATGTTTTATTTTGAGAATGTGCACGTGTCTTTTGTATTGTGGCCCAGGAGCAGAAGCACTCTGACTTGTACTGCCCTTCTCCACCATTTCCAGTTCTTAACCCCTTTCTCTAAAAGAAGAGTTCAGGTATGCTGCCCTCCTGCCTTCTGAGATGTATTTCTTCTTTCTGTTCTTCCCATTTAAAGAGAATCCCACTTTAGTTTGCTAGTCCCACACTTAAGTATATTATTTTTGTGGGTTCTCTAATTATTTCATTAGTTAGTAAACAATAATCCTCTGTGTTCTTACGTATGGTCTTTCTTGACCCTTAATGGTTTTGCCTAGAAATATGCTATTTTTTATTAAAGTATCTTTTTTTTCCTGAGTGACTTTAAAAGAGTTTGAGATGCTATGGATGGAATGTTAGGTTGTGTGAGAAAAGCTGCCCTGCTCACCTGCAGAGGAGCCTGGGGCATGGCAGGTGAAGCACCCCAAATAATGCCCTGTCCCAAGAGCCACCAGCTCCATCTGCACAAGCCCAGAGGGACACTGGAACAGCAACAAGTAGGAAGGCAAGTTCAGGACTCTGAGAAGGGTCACCCATCCAAGCCTGTTCCTGGAGAGCCTCAGCCCTCCTGGCCAGAAAAATTAGAAAAGTGAAGCCCATCAAGAGCAGTCAGCACTAGAGCATCTTCTGGACTGGATGAGGAACAGTGTAGGAGGCAGGGCAAGAGTATCTCAGAACTGTGTGAGTCTTGTTATGGGATGTTAAGGTGAGGAAGTGCGGACTTAGGGAGGAGCAAGTGTAGGAAGAATAGCAGGGTATAGGATCAAAAGGGTGTAAATGGTGTGTAAATGGAACACGTGCCTGGCTGTGCCCCTGAGCCTGCACTCCATGCTGTATGTGTGTGTACAGAGCAAGATGAGGCTGTGGGATCTGCAGGTTTTTTGTGTGTTTGTGCTGCTGGAGTGTCATCTTGTAACATGCCTGTGCAGGTGGTCAGCAAAGAAGCCAGATGTGCTCACACTGCGATTGAGCAGGGTGCAGTAGCACCTTAAATGATAGGAGCTGAAAGCTCCTGGTAGTCATGGCCACAAGCCTGCTGGAGTTCATGAACTATTTGGACAATGCTCCCAGGCACGTGGTATCATTGTTTAGGTGCTCCTGTGCTGGGCCTGGAGTTGGACTCAGTATTCCTCATGAGTCCCTTCCAACTCAGGATATTCCTACTCAAACCATTTTGTGGGTCCATGGTTCTCAGCACAGTGTAAAATTGAAATCCATCTCCCAGCTGGCAGTAAAGGAACTATGTTTATCAGTCATCCTTCCAAAAATTTGAACGCACTTCTGGTTTTGTCCTATTTGAGTCTCTGATCCTTCCCACACGGATTTCCTGTGATCAGAACTGGAGCTGAGCCTTCATGCAAATCTGGCTCAAAGAGGGGTGGCTTCTGTGCCTGTCTTGGGTCAGCTCCCAGGCAGGAAGAGCTGGAAGCCAAGCACACAGTATTCTGTCACTGTTCTGTCACCACACACCACGATCCATGGATTAACCCCTGCCGCAGAGCTCCTGCTGGGGTGACCTTGCTACTTCGTGGTGCAATTATGTTTTGATATTAGAATGCTTTTACCATGGATCCTCCATTTTTGTACACAGACTTTATTTGTCTTGAATCTGGCTAAGGAGATGTTGTCAGAGTGTGTATTCTGTGAGAAACCTGCTTTTTCTATAGTTCTGTTTCTTCCTCTGATGTGATTAGAAATGGCAGACATGGTGGTTTGGTTTGGTTTGTTTTTTTTTTTAATTCCTGGCTGTTCATAATCCCATCCTGTTTCATATTCCTGGGATTATTTATTTTTGCTTTCTGCCTAAAAGAAAGGGAAGGTTCCAAGCAATATAGGACAGGTTTGGCTTCTCTCCAGGAGCAAATGGAGTCAGCTTCCAAAAACTCCAAATGTGGCAGCAGGATGGAAGTATCACATGGACCCAGGAATGGGGATGCACCACAGCTGAATCTTCTCAGAGATCTGTTGTTTGGGTATTTTTATTCAAAATTGTCATTTTTGAAAAGGGAGGTCAAATAATGAGATATCTTCAATTTTAACTTTGAAAATGCTTTCACAATAATGGAATTCTTTTGAAATGGTTTTTTGGTTTTTTATTTGGATTTTAGACTTCTAAGAGAAATTAGTTTGAAGTTATTGGAAATGCACATATTCTTGAAAATCAGGAAATTAAAGAGCTGGTAACTGAAATATGTTGCCCAAGATGAGGAGTAGCTTTTTTAATGTTGCTTCAAGAAACGTATATGGAATTGTATCTAGATGAACAATTGTATCTAGATGAACAATTCTGTGTCCAGAGGATTAAGAATACAGCGAAAATTAAAGTTGCAGAATTCGAGGTGTAACCAAACCCAAATTTCCCTGTCTGGGACTCTTAGAGTATAGTAATAGACACCCTACCTTATATAAAGCATGTAACAGATCAAGTCATTAAAATTCAGCAATCTCTTTGTGAGGGCAAGATTTTTTTCTGTAATAAGAAGACTTCCTGGTTTTCTCTCAAAATCACAAGGGATGTATTTTCTTGATATTTAGAATTACCTTTTTATTTTTTCTTGGATGGAGAATAAATAAGGAAGGATTCCAAGGGAAACATCTGGAAAGTTGTAAGTAACTGGATGGTAATTAAATTAGGAGCCCTTTTTCAGAATTCTAACAGCAACAAATATGCATCTAGAATGAAAAGATGCTTTACTAAGCATTTCTGTGTATTATTCATTCATATCAGTTTATGTGGTTAAAATGCATGCTTTGTAATAACTGTTTCATTGAACTTCAGAGCACCATGGTTTTTTTAGGAATTAATTCTCAAAACAATCGCAAAGCGAAGGATTCCCTTCCCCTCAAAAAGAGTAAAAAAGGAAATCAACAACAATCAAAAAAAGGGGGTTTATTCAGGTGTGATGAGATAAAATTTACCTGTTCAGAACAGAAACATTTTTTCAGTGGAACAGGGACGGGATGAGATGCTCACGGATCTTCTGCTGTAGGTAGAAGCCTTCTTTAACTCTCATGTCATTCCAAATGTTGGAGGTAACTGAAACTTGGCTCCAAGTGTGTTCTGGCCATAATATGTAGAAGTTGTTGTCTTAACCCAACAAAGGGCAGCAAGAGGGATTTGTGTGTGTGGATTCCCATATCCCATTGCTTTGGTACACGCTTGGAAACTTGGCTCCAAGTGTGTTCTGGCCCTAATGTATAGAAGTTGGAGGTAAATGAAACTTGGCTCCAAGTGTGTTCTGGCCATAATGTGTAGAAGTTGTTCCCTTAACCCAACAAAGGGCAGCCAGAGGGATTTGTGTGTGTGAATATCCCGTTTCTTGGTACGCGCCCTTGCGTGTCGCACACCACAAAGCTCCGCGGAGCACGTGGAGCATGGCCCAATGCCGTGTTCCTGGTGCTGGGTCACTCCCATTCCCCCATGACAGGCCTGTCATCATTATTTTGACCACAGACACATCGTCAGCATCAGAAGATGAGGGCTCGTTGCGGCGGCAAGGGCGGATCAGCTCCACTCCGTTCCAGAGCCATTCCAACGTAGAGCCCTGGCTTAACCGGGTCATTCAGGGCTCCTCCACCTCATCCTCTGCATCCTCCACCTCATCTCATCCTGGAGGGAAACCTGCTGCTGCTTCCAATACAGCTCCTGCCACCACTGCTGCCACTGTGCTTGCAGATCTCATGGCACACACGCAGATAGGTCAGTAAACCTGCCGGTGTGGTTGGAATGAAAATCAGATTACCAATCCCAAAGCAGGGCTAAACACAAAGGTCTTCACCAGGAGATAGCTGTGAATGGCCTTAAAATGTGCAATTCACAGACCAGGTAGGTATGTGTATGTATTTAACCCAAGCCAGTTGCTCATGAGATCTGAACATGCATTCTTCTTGGTAAAATGCTTGCTTTACCAAGAAATTAAGGTTCAGTTTTAGTGGATTCCAAAGCAGAATTTCAAAGGAATCCTGATTTTGGTGCATGCTTTCCAGTTTGCATGTATTTACCCTAAACAATGTCAGATTGTGTATTTCAGATATGATTCAGTTGGTAAGCATCCAAAAGACAGAAAAACACGCAGAATCTTTGGGAAGGTTACAAAATCAGAGGTACTAATCATCAGGGAATTTTTTTGCTGTTTGTACAAAACCTTTAAAGAAACCTAATTTTTCATATTCCCATTTCCAAGCTTATTTATAATAAGAAACTTGCAATTTTTTTTGTCCTTCTTAGATGTAAGAAAGAGGTAATCTGTCACCACTTCACTTTGAGCCATTCTGGATTTCATATTATGGATTAAAAGTCAATTATGGCTAACCTTTTAAGCTTAACTGGGATTGATGAAATTCTTAATACAGCTGTAAAAACTTGCAAGATACCTAAAATGTAGCACTGCATCTTGTTAAGTCTCATGCCCCAGGCCAGATAGACCTGTCTGTCAGGGCTCTTTAATCAACAACTTACAAAATCAATACCTTGTATGCAAAATCAAGGCCTTACTAAAGAGTTCAGAGTCCAGCATTTAAGCAGCTAGATGTTGGGCTGTATGCAGGTTTAAAATTTCATTAATGGGAAATAATTATAGTATCCAGAAGGAAGGAAGCTCAGGGATCTTTAAGAGCTGATCTATTAAAAATACTTATAAAGATAAAATTTCCAGTGCCTTTGACAAAAAAAAAAAAAGAAGCATTTTCACATAAGAATGTTCTTCCTCATTCCTGCAATGCTTGGCATGTTCTATCAGTTTTCATTCCTAGCTTGGTAACATTCATGCATGGCCAATATCAGTTCAGTTGGGTCATTTTTCCTGTCTGCATGTATTTTCCTAGCTCATAAGAATATGAAAACTGACTCAATTCTTACACTGCAAACTTTTTATGACTCTTGATAAATACTCACATACTTTCTAAAAGGGGCTTTGATTTGTCCTAGAGCATAGAAGATGAGTTTATTTATTTTTCAGATAGTATGCTGATATCAGCTATCTGAAGGCATCTTACATATCTTAATTGCCATGCCCTACTGAAATATTCTGTGTTTTGGTTATGTACTGAATAAGCTATTCACAGTTTTGAGATGTTGGAGAATTTAAATTTAGCAGCTTGTTCCTTACAGCTCATCTTCTCCAGCCTGCATTTTTAATGGTGAGCTCGAACTAAGTTCCCAGGCAGTAAACTACACTGTTGGAAGTGCAAAGTTACAGTATTTAGTGGAGTCAGATACAAATGTGCATTATTTTTAAGATGTTTGTCTTTCACTTAATAGCAGCAAGGACAACCCTTCATGCAGGGAGGATTGTTTTTCTTTTGTGTAATAATTTTTTTTTTAATGGATAAGGCTGGTGGTATGTCCTGTTTTTTTTTTCAAGGTCACTATATCAACTGTGGAGTATTTCCCACCTTAGCTCTTAGAGCAGCTGTAAATACAGATCATCATGGCTTTTAATTCTCTGTCATATCCCATTTGTTCTTCCTTTGGACACTACTCTCTTACATTTATCTCTGTCTTGTCATCACTAATGGAAAGGTCCTTCTGAATCCAATTAACCTTTCTTCCTGAAATCATAAGTCTGCTCACACTTTTTTTAACTCCTCACCACTTCTCTTACCCTGCTGCGCCATGGTATTTCTGGATGATCCAAGCTAATAGCATGGGGTCTCATGGGCATTGATTAATAAAATGCTCAAATTCTTAATTAAACTAATGCGGTTTTTATCTGAGCATAAATCCTGAAAATTGAACTTACTTTTTTCTCCATACATTGCTAGTCCCTGGAGGGTTTGTCAGCGGGGAGTGGGAGCCAGGTACACTCGTCTCTGTGGCCAGGTTGTGTGCTGCAGGAAGCCTCTGGTTTGGCACTTTGGGAAAGCTAAGGGAAAAAGGAAAAACAGCCAAAAAGCTACTTCAAAAATAGATAGAACAGAGTGAGAGCATATACACGAGGCAGGTGTGTACATGGGCTATCTATGGGTCCTGTGCAGTGGTTATACAGGTCAGCTTTACACAGTTGTCATCTTTGTAGTTACTAAATCCAGAGCATTTTTCTGACAGATTAAGGAACACTTTCTCCTTCTTGTTCCTCACCCACATGAAAGGAATTTAGTCTCTGCAATGCAAGCATTGACATTTCAGTGAGTTCCAATGGAAAGGATGGGAATGGATTTAAATTTTTCTCCTGGTGATCCCTCTAAAACCACTTGGAGCTGGGCTTGTGGCTTGTGTGGGAGCAGCGCAAGAAGCACTTGCTATCAGTGCCTCATAGTGGGGGATTATGTATGTATTTCACAGCACTGCCCGGATCTCCCTCTGCCTGCAGTTTTTCTGGCAGGATTTGTGACATGCTGAGGTCCTCCAAGGGCTGTTGGCAGCTCCAGCCCTGGGCAGCAGGGTTTTCTCCAGCTCTTCCCTGCTGCATTCCTATTTTTACTCATCAGAATTCTGCATATTTCAGTCTTCCTGTTCTTGCTGTCGGTTGTTTAAACACTTCTCAAAAATACTGCCATTTCCTAAACCATTCCATCCAAAACCATTCTATAACCATGGTTACATTTTTGGAATGATGATAGCAGCTTCTTACAGGGGCAGTTAGTGATAGGACGAGGGGGAATGGTTTTAAATTAAAAAAGAAGAGAGACTCTGGTTAGGAAGAAATTCTTCCCTGTGAGAGTTGTGAGGCCCTGGCTGGCACAGGGTGCCCAGAGAAGCTGTGGCTACCCCATCCCTGAAAATGTCCAAGGTCAGGTTGGATGGCGCTTGGAGCAAGCTGGTCTGGTGGCAGGTGTCCCTGCCCATGGCAGGGGGTGGGACAAGATGAGCTTTGAGGTCCCTTCCAACCTGAACCATTCTGTGATATTCCCTAAGCATTGCTCTACAGCCAGGAAATGGGGCACAGCTCCAAGCAAAGCAGGCTTGTGCCTCTAGGTTGTAAGGAGATTCTCAAGCCCCTGTGAGGTTTAGTGAAATAGCCTCCTGTAAGAAGCAGTTTTGATTCTGTTGATTCTTAATGTGCCTGATGAGCTCCTGTGTCTGTGTTGCATTTCTGCAGAGAACCACTCTGCCCCCCCTGATGTGACCACTGGCCTGGTGGAATACCTGCACCACGAGCGCCCGCAGGTCGCCTCCGTGCGAGGAGTGCCCAGAGGCTACAGCAGCAGCATTCTGGAAACTGCAGATGGTGATTGCATTACAGACCTCCTACCTTTCCATCTGTGCCCCCTTGTGTATATATATCTTCATATGCTTCTTAATTTTATATTGCCTCAGAGCTTTAAATTTTGATACATATATTTAATTTAACATACACAAATGAAAATCAGCATTTAACATGTTTTGTGTTGTGATGGTTTTTACAAGCCCTGTAAAATATTGAAAGATTCACTCATTTTTTCCTAGCATTCTGATCCTTTTGGAATGGAATGAATGTTAAGGTGTAGTAAATACCTAGATTGCTGGAGAAAAGGACATTGTTCATGTTTCAGCTGAAATCTCATGAAGGGATCAGTGGTTTGAAAGCTAAAATAAAGTGTGAGAAGGTGTTTGCATCAGCCAGGTAACAGCATTGTTGGAAAGCAAATAAATCCAAAACTCTTACTAGTTAAAGCTGTTTTCTTCCAAACAAGGTACTCATCCTGAATGACTGTTCCATCTGAAAGCTGTGTGTTTTAGTGTATTTTGGTTAATATATGATAAATAATAAATCCTTCCTATTTGGCAGGTGTCCCAGTGAACAGCAGAGTGTCCTCTAAAATCCAGCAGCTGCTAAATACTTTAAAAAGACCGAAGCGCCCGCCTCTGAAGGAGTTTTTTGTGGATGATTTTGAAGAACTGCTTGAAGGTTAATTTTCTTTCAGATACATTTTTTGCTCCTTGTGTAAGTGTTTCATGACAGAACTGGTACTTAGCAAGTGTTGGTTTCTCTTCTCAATAGAAAACTAGTCATGGTAAAATTAATACAGTGGAGCAAGAAAAGTCATTATGCTATCACAAGTGGAAGATAATCCTAAACTCAACCTTCTTACTCAGTGTGACATTTCTGAGCAGCTGCCACTAGAGTTCCCATACTGTTGGTTTGATACTTCTAAGATACAATGGTTTTGTGATTCTAGTCTTTTGCTGAAGTTTCTCCAGGTGAATTTCCATTGATGTACATGTAATGTGGAAAGCAACACTTGGAACCATTAATTTTGCTGGTTATCTACACTGAACATTTGCTAACTTCAGCCAGGACTTTGCTAACTAAGACCAAGATACTTCACTTTCTGGAGCAGCTTGGAACAGGATTTTAACAGAAGGCCTTTCCTTAAAAATATATTGTTAGCCAGGCACAGTGTCATTTTTCATCACCTGTTGAGAATTCAGTGCAGCAAAAATCAGCGACCAGAAGTCACTGAAGCTGTTGTCTCTGATAGCCCTTCTTGACTTAAGGTGGTTCTCATTGAAATAGATGTGGAGAACAAGCAGCAGAAAACAGTAGCTTTTCAAAGTAGAGAGAAGTGGGCTAGAAATTCAAATTCTGGTATTTTGATAATGTGGAATCACAACTCTCAAGTGCTGGTCACTGTTTTTTGGGAGGCCAACAGATGATTAGCATAGCACCATCGTGAAGCAAAGGAGAAGTAGTGATAGCTGTGAGGAAGAGGTGAATGGTTCATAGAATAGCCTGTGAAGTGTAACTTACACATTTTGTACAGATTGACATTTCCCTTTTACTGTGTTCTGCTTTTAGTGCAACAGCCTGACCCAAATCAACCAAAGCCTGAAGGAAACCAAGTGAATGTACTCAAAGGGGAACCCCTGGGGGTGGTGACCAACTGGCCCCCCTCACTGCTGGCTGCCCTGCAGCGCTGGGGGACCACCCAGTCCAAAGCCCCCTGTCTGACAGCGCTGGACACCACTGGCAAAGCAGTTTATACCCTGACCTATGGTACGTGTTGGAGCCAGCTGAGAGGAGCAATTAGGTGTTCTCCATGAAACAAGTTTGCCTTGCTTCAGAGGGACTGCCTGTGCTTGTAACACATGGTTGTAACACTGTAGGAATGAAAATTATAAATTCATTGTATATGAGAAACGTTTTTAAAGAAGTTAAGGAAGAGAAAATGTTTATTGCAGAACATATTGGTTCTTTCCTAGTGGCTATTTGTAAATCTCTTAGAATTGTGTGGGTTTTTTTTTCATAAAAGAGCACTAAAAATAGCCCAGTGTAAACTGGGAGGTAGAAACAGATTACTAATAATGCACTCTTCACATTCCCAGAGGAGACATTCCATTTTAACATCCTCTTGCACAACCTTATAGAGAAGACTCATACCTCAGGAGCATAATCAGGATGTTAATGGTGGGAAGTGAAACTTGCCTGTGTTAATGACCTAGAAGTATTATAGTAAATTGCGTTTTTTGGGAAAATAACTCTGTCCTTCAGGATAGCTCACTGCAGCATTTCCTTGTATAATGTATTAGAATGTTGAACTTTATTGTTTGCATTCTCACAAATGAAGGATGCAGGAAATATAGCTGAGCAGCTGCAGTAATTTAATTACTCTGCAGTGGAGCTTTGAGTGTTGTTTAGAATAGCATGTTTAGTTTTACATTTAAAATCAAAAAAAAAGAAAGAGGTAAACCAAAAAGAGGCCAAGTTCTAAATTCTACTTGGACTTGGCCAACTGTTCTGATACCCTCATGCTTAGTGCATGTGTGAGGAACTGAGAACTCCCAATTTAATGTTCAAATTTTAGTTTCTGCTTCTTAATTTCTTCTTTTATTCTTTAGGCAAGCTATGGAGTCGAAGCTTGAAGTTAGCCTATACCCTGCTAAACAAGCTAACCACTAAGAATGAGCCCCTGCTGAAGCCTGGAGACCGGGTAGGCTGCTGTTGGAAGTGGTCCCTATGGATGAAATAGTGAGGAACAGCTTTAGCTGAAGAAAGCCTTCTAATAAAATATTGTAATAATATATTGTGAAATAATCATTACTGTGGCTTATAAAAATACACTGTCTCAATACTTAGTATTTCTCTGCCTAGCTATCTATGAACCTGGACATTGTTGTGAAAATTTTGTTCCACAAATTAAAAAGCAGCCCCTCTGTCTGCCAAATGACAAAAATATTTTCTTATTTTATTGTATTTTGTAGGTAGCTCTTGTATTTCCTAATAGTGATCCAGTTATGTTTATGGTGGCATTTTATGGATGTCTCCTGGCAGAACTTATTCCTGTCCCAATAGAAGTTCCACTGACAAGAAAGGTAGGCAGATACATTCAACATTTTTATGGTTTGATTAATGAAGGGTTTGTCTGTGTGTTTATATATCTAAATCCTACAGTCCTTACATGGAGTCCTGCAGAGCCTGCTCTTTGAAAGCATCAGGTGGACTGTTCTGTGTACATTCTGTGCTTGGAATTATATTCAATATTCAGTTAAGGAAAGAGGGAATTAATATTAAACTAATAATTTAAGTATTTCAGGGTATGTAATTGTAGAAATTATCTTCATTCAGTATTTTCAAAAATATGTGTGGAAGTATTCGAGTTTATCAGAGAGAGGTTGTTTTTTCAGCTCTGATGCTGAGTAATGAGGCAGGCAGAGACACCATAGTCTGAAATACAGGTATAATCCTTCACACCTGGAGATTGTTAGGGAAGAGCTAAATAGCTACAGGCTCTGCTCCTTGGTGTGTCAGGACTCAGAAACAGCACCATACCAGTTTTCTGTTTTAGCAGAATTTATAAAAATCCTATTGGGTTGTGGAGGGATGTACAGCCATTGCTTCTGACACTGCCTTTCTTACTAGATCTGCTGCAAATCTTAGTGGCACTAAGCAAAACGTAATTTTCTCAGTCATTTAAAGGACTTACAGGATTTACTTTTGTTTTTTTCCTGTGATATAAATTGACTTAATGTTTTCTAAACATGAAGAAGTTACTACAAACTGTCCAAAAGTGTTGTTATTTGTAATTTTGCTATTTCCTTGTTTCTCCACAGGATGCTGGCAGCCAGCAGATTGGGTTTCTTTTGGGCAGCTGTGGAGTCACGTTAGCTTTAACCACTGATGCTTGCCAGAAAGGCCTCCCAAAAGCTCAGACTGGAGAGGTGGTGACGTTCAAAGGTGTGGGTTTAGCTTTTATGGGATGGATAAAAAGCAGATATATTCATTGTTGCTGTCAAAGTTCAGTTTTTGGGTTTCCTTGCATGGTTCTTACACATAAAGAGCTGCCATGATTGTCATGGCAGTGCTCTGTGCTGTTTCTTCCTCTCTGGGGAAGGATTTTGCTTTTGCTTGCCTCCTGTCATTATCCCTGAATACTGGGGAAAAACTCTGATGTTTGGAACTGTGGTGACAGTAGCTTTTCTTTTTCTTTGAAGGCTGGGCTCGTCTCATTTGGTTTGTGATTGATGGGAAGCACCTGGCAAAACCAGCCAAGGATTGGCATCCCCAGGTCCGGGATGCCAGCGCCGAGATTGCTTACATCGAGGTGATGCAGTGGCATGTGATAACTTCTGTGGTTACTCTATCCTAGTTTGTGATCTTTTCTTCCTCTAAACTCTGCATACAATAAAAGATACATATATATATATATGTATGTATGTATGTATGTATGTATAATGTTTTGTAATATTTTAAACTGTGAAACAAGAATGTTTCCGTCACGCTGCCAGGCAGACTGTCAGTTGAGTGACTGTGTGGAGTCAGGTTGAAGATNTCTCAGTACAAAACAAGTAAAGAGGGCAGCACAGTGGGCATTACTGTATCTCATGCCTCCATGCTGGCACACTGTCATGCACTGACTCAGGCATGTGGGTATTCAGAAGGTAAGTCAGATAGGTGAAACTTTAAAGTTGTATTGCATTTAAACTTGATGCATTTATTTTAAAATGCATTTTTAAAAATGCATTTATTTTAAAATTATGCTGCATTTGCATCTTCATACAATTCATGTTGCATAATCATGTCTGCTGTCTCCAGAGAACTTTAGATACAGAATAGTCGCTTCAACTGCAAAGGGAAAGACAAACTTCCGCATTTATAAAGGGTGTGATGTGTGAAAGAGCGTTAAGCCACCTGTGAAAATGTAATCAAGGAAGGAATCCTCCTCTTACCTAATCAAGTCCCAGAAAAGAGCATCTCCCCAGGGATCTGCTTGTTTGCAGCCATGCTTCCAGTGAACAGCCAAGAGCTGTGCTTGGTTCTGACCATCTGTATAGAGTTAATCTGTGCTACCATTTAACCAAGTACCTTCCTGCAGACATCCATCCTACAACAGTGATAAGCAAGTTTTACCTAATCAATACAAGATATCCCTCAACAATCAGGGACTGATTCATTAATTGAATCCTTGACTTAAAGTCTTTGATTCTTATTTGTTTTTTTGAATCACATAAGATGCTCAAATTCCTCAGAGAAAATATTCAAGAAAATTTAGTAGAGCCATGGTGATATTTCTTACTGGCTCTATAATTCTTTCAAGTACAGATTAACTTTTTCAGTTCATCTGAAGAAGTTTGCTTCAAGACTAAATTTTCAGTCTGCATAATTCATTGGCAGATGGAAAGGGTATTATAATGAATCAAGATGTTAAATACCTTGTAATATTCTAGTCTAGTAATCATAATTCAAAGATTATTGTACTAAGTAAAACAAGTCACTTGGAGTTTAAGCAGCCTGTTTGTCATAGGCAACAGAGCTTTGGTTTCTTAGGAGTCATGGAAGTTTCAGAGTTGCTTGAACAAATATTTGTAGTTCTTAAGTACTTTTATAAATATGTTTTTAAATCTGGTATTTTTTTCCTTTGCTTTCAGCTGAAACACTAACAAATGTCTTGGATTTCAAAAGAGAGGCTGGCCTTTGGCATGGAGTATTAACGGTGAGTATTGCAGGAAAGGCAAAAAACTGCAGCAATTTGCTTCTTTCACTGGTAGTGTACTGTTATCAGAATGAAGCTATAAATTCATCATTTCTCTCAAATGGTTTTTGTTTCAGTGTTTATGTTTTTCAGAATAAACTGTTGCTTTTGCTGTACCTTGTGTAGTGTATTTTTTCAGAGTATACTCATAGTTTTCACTACCACTTAATTGTAAGAGTTGTGCTGTAGCTGTGATGATGGGGGTGTTTATTTAAGCATTGTTACATGTTCTATATTTTTTAAGCCTCTTGAAAGTTTATTTTTGAATCTCTTTCTTGTAGAGTGTTATGAACAGGATGCATGTCATCAGTATTCCCTATGCATTAATGAAGGTTAATCCACTTTCCTGGATACAGAAAGTCTGCTCATACAAAGGTACCCTAAAGGTTGTTTTAATTCACCCATCTCTTTTTGGTTTATTGAAAACAAATCAAATTGTTCGTGCAAAATGTCTTTGTATCACACTGATTACCCCATTTCAGTATTCTGTGTGCTCATAGTTTCACTGATGAGTGATGTTGATGGCTTCTTCTGAGAGAACTTTAAAGAAACTGTGTTTCTTAGTATTTGAATTTATAGCAAACATTCAAATTCTATGATCAAGTCCATCTGGAGACATTGAGTATACACATGTTATAGTAGTTGAATATTTGGCATTTGTATTTGTTTTCTACATTTGTAGTGTCATAAATTTTGTGTGTAGTTTCATACATTTGTGTAAATAACTCAGTAATACTTACATAATTTTATAATTGGTCTTTATTTTGTTGTGCACATGCAGCATAATGATTGTTTTGACTTGCAGCCCGTGTAGCAGTAGTAAAATCCCGTGATATGCACTGGTCACTTTTGGCTCAGAGGGATCAGAGGGATGTCAGCCTGAGCTCCTTACGGATGTTGATAGTGGCAGATGGAGCCAATCCATGTGAGTATGGATCTGTTTCCTGA
Source organism: Spizella passerina (assembly GCA_013401375.1). NCBI lineage: Eukaryota > Metazoa > Chordata > Aves > Passeriformes > Passerellidae > Spizella > Spizella passerina. The sequence continues at coordinate 22,248 of WBNQ01011415.1, forward strand.
GTGTCAGTCTGGCCAAGATTCTCTCTCTTGTAAGCCCTGTGTCAGAGCTGATGCCTGGGGAGTTAAGCAGTTTGTTCTGTAGTAAAACTGTCTGTGTGCCAGTGATGCCACTGCTTTTTCGTTACACTCATTTGCACTTCTTGGCTATAATTACCAGTGTAAATTCACGTTTTGCACTTCATGTTTTCATTAGTGTTATACTCTTCCATTAATTGACTTGAACTGCTACCTACAAGATATAAATATAGATATAATCCACTTTGGGCCAAGTGCTAGAGGCTTAGTAGAATTGTGAAGTTTGTCAGAAGCATATAAGTGCTGTCACCTCTGTAAGAAAAAATCAGATAGGAGCTGTATAAGAGGTTGACATAAAGTTACCTTTAGTGACAAAGTATTCTGATCCCTGAAGGACTTCCCATGATACTAAGTGCTAGTGAGTGCTGCCAGAGGAGGAGTATGCAGTTGGGAGTTTCATTCAGTGTAGTTGTTAGTCACTAGGAATTCTTTTTCCAAATCTACTCTCTTACAGTGAACTGGAATGCCTTTCAGACAGTTTGCAAGAGTATTCGTTTGGTTTGTACACGAATGCCACAGTATTCATATAACTGAGCTGAGAGTGAGCATAGGATTTGAATTCCTGCAGCTCATGCTTTCCTGCTCTTAGAAAAATGTTTCTGATTATGTGATGGTTCTTCCTAGGGTCAATATCTTCCTGTGATGCATTCCTGAATGTATTCCAATCCCGAGGTTTGAGACCAGAAGTAATCTGTCCCTGTGCTAGTTCTTCAGAGGCACTAACTGTTGCTATTCGCAGGTAATTCTCTTTTCTGAGAAGGGAACTGAAGCTTTGCTTGACTACTGAAATGTGTCCTAGAATCACAGAATGCTTTGGTTTGAAGGAGTTCAAACCCCCTGCCATGGGCAGGGACACCTTCCACTACACCAGGTTGCTCCAAGCCCCCTCCAACCTGGCCTTGAACACTTCCAGGGATGGGGAATCTCATGTTAAGGTGATAGTCAGAAAATACCATAACCCACATAGAGATGCACAAAGACCTAGGCAGAGGAAATATGAAGCTTACAGGTATCTCCTTCACTAAAGGATGGGTGCTTTTTGTTTCTTTTCTTTAAAAAGTTTAGTATTTTCTAAGAATAGTCAGGCAGAAGGTGTTTTCTTCATCCTTTGGGAAAGTTA
>WBNQ01011417.1:0-33643 GCA_013401375.1 Spizella passerina
AGCCCAGGTAAGCCTGTGTTATTAAGAAAGTCTTGAGTGGCTCTGAAAGCATCTGCTCCTAGCTGGAATTACTTGGACATGTCTAAACTGTACAATAGCCTGTGATGCCTGAACTCATTCTGTGCTTGCCAGGAGGGGCACAGAGGTGTTTGTGGTGTGCCCAATGTCCCCCCTGGCTGCCCTGGACCCCGCTCCTTGTGCTCAGGTGTCCAGAGGTGATGCCTCCACAGTGTGACAGGCTCAGGGAGAGGGGCTGGGAGCTGCCAGGCTCTGAGAGCTGGGCTGCTCTGATGCAAATCCTGTTAGTGCTGAAGCAGGATGAGAGGGACAGAAGTGTGGAAACAGAATCAGCTCCAGACAGAATATATATATTTTTTTTGCCTGCTCCCCGGGAGACTTTTGAGAGCCTTAGAGCAGCATTTCACATAGTTGCTCAAGTGGAACTGTGCTGAATAAATAGTTGCTTTTCAGCAGTGGAGATTTAAAACCAAGGTCTTGGCAATTTCGGGTTGCTGAAAATCCCTTGGTACTTTTCAGAGTAGTGGGTGTGTTAACCCCAGTACCTTGGCTAAATTCCCAGCTGGGAACCACCTCATAAAATCCCTTTCATACTGCTAGCAGGAGCCATCTTAAAAATACTTCCTTCTTGTTTTTTCATTGTTTGCCCCAGCTGCCTCCCTACTCTGGTGAGGCATAATTTTGAGCTTAGACATGTTTCTAGCTGACATATTTTTAGTACTCATGTCATCCTTCTACCACCATTGCTTTTTCCCCTGTTTACTGACTACAGTTGGAATGGAGACAGAAATCACATCCCGTTCAGCCTGATAAATAAAAAAATCTTGTTCCCAGTCTTCTTGGGCCATTTTTCCATCCACTGGTTATTCTGACAGCCTTTCTTTGAGACTATTGCTGCTTTTGAGTGTGGCTGACCAGTTTAATTTGTGAATTGGGAGATGCTCTGCTCTGCTGGAAATCCTCCCCTGCATGAATGTTAGGATCAAATTTACCTGCTAGGTGGCTTTATCTCACTAATCAGCCTGCAATTGACTCCTTCAATCAAAGTATTTTCCTCTTCATTGATTTTCAACTCATGAATTCCCCATTTGCAGCAGAAATTCCTGAAAACTACATGGTTTGCTTCAGGGATTGAGCCATGGTCAAGCTGTGCTTCCAGTGTGATATCCATATTGTCTTCCCTGGTTTCTCCTGATTCTCATAGGCTAGTTTAATTAAGAAGGACTCATTAGGGAAATTGTTGACCAAGTCCTGAGACCACTCTGCAGGGAACTTCACTGTCAAACTCCATGCAAGCTGTACCATTCCCTCCTTATCCACAGCTATGCCTCCATCAAATCCTATTCTGCCTGGGATAAGCCTCTTCCTCTTTATCACAATAAATCTCTTCCCATCATGGCCCTGCATTAAATAATTCACTAAAATGTGTATTTTCCTTTATTTAGAAGGTCAATTAGCAACAAAAAAAGTGAGATTAAAAACAATCCCAAATGAGATAGTCTCGCATCCCCCACGTTTTTGCCCTACCCAGTTTTTGCTCCCTCCCTTGCACATGGCCAAGCAATGCTCAGATTGCTTTTTCATTCTTTTTATTTACAGGTATTTCATTTTATGTTCCTCACCTCCTTACTGGTGAATTTATTGAAGCCCTTGCTCCCAATCTGTCTGTTTCATGGAATAGCTCCTGCAGGAATTTGGGTTGTGAGGCACCTGGCCTTGTGGCTTGATCACAGGAAGATCTTAGATATTCACTTCTCTCTCAGCTGTGGTAAGTATATTTTCTGTATCAGTCACCCAGCTAAGTTCATATGCTTGTAATTATTGTCACTGTCCAGAGATACTGAGCAGAATTCACTTAGTCTTGGGACCTCACCTGGATTTCCTGTGAACTCTCTTCCCACAAACTGAATCACAGCACTGCTTGTTCTGTCTTTATTACCTCTGTGTTTGTATGACCAGAGAACCTTTCACTATTTAATATCCTTCCTCAGGTCTAACTCCTTTGACATTTGGCATTTCCCACTCCATCTCTTCTATTTTCAGCCCCTAAAATTTTGCTCTTTGCTGATGAATCATTTCCCTTTCTTTGCTCTCTTATTATTCCTTTCATCTGCATTGCTCTACTCATTCCAGCAAGTTAGGAGGCACCCAGGATTTACTCCTTCACTGTTTTTCTGTGTTTGGGGTGAAGTCCCCAGGGAATTTTGCCTTTGCTTCAAAGACATTTGAACCTACCTTTTATAGGCAAGGCTAGCTTTGCCCTTTTGAAACCAGGAACCTTTAGGCAGCACTCTGCTGTTTTCTGTCTGTTCTGTTTAGAAGAAATCAAAATGAGGCATGAGTTTTAAATAAATCAGTCTGTCCAAGGCTATTTTCCAGTTCCATCTCTTCCACTCTGTTTTTATCATTCACCAATATTGAGTCTAAATCACAATCATGTCTTGGTGATGCATCTACAGTTGGTGTTCAAGTCTTTAACTGTTGCAGCTGGGATGTGAGAGCTTTTACTGTTGCATTTTTAGGTTGATTTTGGTAGTTAGTCTCCTAGAAGGGGAATTTTTCATAGTTTCTCTCTTTTTATTAATAATGTTAACAGAAATCTCAGTGTCCATCCAATCTTTCTCCTAATGGAGGTACTTCTATTTTTTTGTCCAAGTGGTGGTGGCCCAAAATGATCTTCTTCCATCCTGTCACATGTCTTCATCCATCACATTTGTGAAGGCATTGCTGAGTTTAGACCTCCTCTTTCCCCCCTTTCCTGAGGGAAACAGCCACACTGGTACTTTTGCTCCACCAGGTTTGTTGTTCCTCCTGGCTTTTGCCACCTCTCCAGCACCAGGATCATGTCCCTGCATGGACAGCTCCTGCTCAGCCTCAGCAGCACTACAGAAATGTTTTCCTCTGAAGCTTTTCCATAATTACCTCCCTCTTTAAATTTTTTTTTCCTTTCTGTAGCGTATTGTCAGTGTCTTCTGGACTTGAGCCTCTTGGGATCCTCAGGAAAAAAATGAGCTGATTTCTACTGGAGAGGGAATGAGCAGCCTCCAATTTACCAGTCTGGGTGGATTATCTTGTCTTCTTGCTTTTAATAAGCTGCACAGGATTAAAGAATGGCTGTGGGTTAGGTTGGCTGCTTTTATATTTTTTCCCTGAGTTTTAACTTGGCACATAATTGGAGGCAAACCAGGGTTCTGGGTCCTTGTGCACCCCTGCCTTCCACACTGGCACAACAGCAAATCTATTAGTGAATCCAGCCAAGGACAGGGACCAAGGGGTTTGTGGCTTTGAAGGACTTACATGTTGTTAAACATTTCACAGTGTTTGAATTGTTTGTATGTGCTGGTTTTTGTTTTCTTCCCCCTTCTCCCCTCCACTTCATCTTCAACATCTGCTCACCACAAACCTGATTTTAAAAAATGCATGCACTTATTAATTTATGAGCTGTGGTCAATGCTGTGGGAAGAGAGAGCTGAAGGGAAAAGGGGTTTGTGGAAGCAGCAGGGCTGTAATGAGATCAGGGATAGGGGAGGCTCCACATTTGGACTCTGCTCCTGCTCTGGCTGAGACACTTGATCCTCAGGGGAATGAACATAGCAAATGATATCGTCAGCTCTCCAGCAGTTTAATATTTCTCTGAATGATTGATAGCACAATGTACAGGACCTTCAGATATAAGGATGGAAAGGTTTAGACCACAAACATCCTGTGTTTATGGCTGAGAGCAGCACCTGGAGGAGAGAGAGTGCCCTGATGCTCTCCTCATCTTCCCAGGGCAGCAGTGACCATTGCCAGGGGCAGGCAGCCCAGTCGTTCACCTCTGTGGGGGCAAGGAAAGTCTGGTTCTGTTACAGAAACATATTCATGGATGCTCTTTGTGATGCGTCCAAAGCCCTGTCTTCCTCTCCTGATGTCAGGAAAAACACACTCAGAGGAGGGTGCCAGCTCCTTCTCATGGCAAAAGGACCAAGGCAAGGCTTTCCAGGGTGGTGGGGTCCCCTGGCCTCACCTCCAGCCTGGGGCATGTGGCTGACACCTGGGCTGAGGATGGCATCCTGTAGAGACCACAGAGCTGGGAGGCACTCACTCCTGCACTCTTGAGTGCATTTACCTCAGTTAAAAAGCAAAAGATGCAAAAACCAGTGGATGGTAGAAGTGTTGTCCTGATTAAAGCCCTGTTTCAATTTGTTGGCACTTCTGCTGTAGTCCTATTGCAACCTTGCAAGTGAGATGGTTTTTTTCTCTTAACCCTACTCTCACCCTAGAAACAGATTTTGCTTCTCACAAGCCCAGCAGTGCCCCAGTTTGCAGATGCCCTGACCATGCAGTTTGTGTTGAAGGAGGTGTTTTTTTGTGCTGGGCTGCTGGTGGTGGCTCTCCAAGAGCTGGGCACACCAGCCTGTTACTGCAAAGCTGTTCAGGAAAATGGCAGTGCTGGACAAACTGGGCTTGTGGTTGAATGGCTTCTCAGGGGACCTTGGTGGCTTCAAGCAGAAAAAGTGCAATTAGTGCTGAGGCATCTGGGATGTGTTAGGACTCTTTTGACACACAGTGTGTCATATGGATTTTCCAAATGGATGTAAAAAACAAAACAACAGGTCATCATTTGGCCCTTCTGATCTCAACATGCATCCCATTAACGAAGGGAAAAAATGATGCAGGAAATTTGTGAGTTGGCTCCGCTGCATGTGGGAAAAGATAGAAGTGAGGAGGGGAAAATACTACTTTAAATGTAACATCCATATGCCCATTTAGGATTTAATAAGAGTTACCACATCTCTGGTAAGTGACAGCTGGTTATTAGAAGCATACACTGAAGCTGTGGATCATCTAAAGTCAGAGCTGATGCTTAGCTATTTGTACACCAGTACATCTGCCTTTAATAATGGTTTTTAATTTTGTTAACACGCTTTAACTAGCTTATTAAATCAGAATAAAGTGGGAATCTTAATCTTAATGCAACCACACAAAAAGGATCCAACCTCAAACTCTGCCTCCCTGGTTGTATCCCATGATGCCCCAGATAAAAATATGTCCAAGGATAGGTTTAAACCAGCATGTTGTTCTGGCAGAGTTACAACAATGTTATATTTCCTCTCTCTATCCATTCTTCCTTTTTTTGACTTCTGCATTACCATTCCTGGCACCCTCCAGAGTTTGTGTGTGGCATGGGTGGGAAGCTCAGCCTGGTTTAAAGTTGTTCCATCCAAAAAATAGGCAGCAAGTGTAATTTCTCCTGACTCCTTCAGAGGAGGCGGCACTCCTGGCCTCTCTAGGTGAGTGAGTGATCTGAATCAACTCTTCAGAGTGCAGCATCCTGGCTTTTAAGGGAGCAAAAGCTTGGACTTGGAGGCACAGGCTGCATCTGTTGTGTTTTCTGCTTTAATAATGACAGACTGAGATGCTTTTAGTGTGGTGGGAGTGTCCCTCAGCCCATCATGCTGGATAAGCACTGCCAGCACGTTGCTGCTGCACTCTGCATTTGCAAACAGATTTGCTTGGATTGGGCTCACCCTCTGCTTTTGCAAGCCAGCCCTGATGTTTGTGCCAATGTGCTTTCACAGCATGGAGGCAGCACTCTGAGATGGCTGCTGGTGGCTACCATGTGGGCAAGAGGCACATGAGTGTCCTCCCTGCAAGCTGTGCTGTGACAGGGAGGGAAGGAGGGCAGGTCAGCCTTTAGAGATGCCAATGCTTTCAAATTCATGTCCCACAGCACCCTCTGCACCTCCCTGAGAATTCCCACGGCCTCTCTTAGTCCCTGCATGGGGAGTGCAATGGTGTGAAATGTGCTCCTTGAGTACATGGTGGAAAGCAGCAGCAAGGTGTTAGTGCTTGGGTTCCCATCCAGGCATGCTCTGAGTCTGGCTTGAAAGAAAAAAATCTTAAAAGAAGAAATCTTAAAAGAAGAAATGACTTTTTGGAATCAAGTTTTTTGGTTGTCTGCACCACCTGCTTGCCCCTCTCCAGCTTGGTGAGGTTCATCCAGTGGTTCCCTGCCTGCAGGGTGTTACGACTAAGGCTGAGTTTCTGCCTTATAATTATCTGTATGTTTAAGTCTATCTACTCTGTTTCAGCCAGTTTGTTACTTTACATACTCAAATACTCCCCAATTAACAAAACCTTTATGGGATGCTACCCTCAGCTCTTTGTTGCCATCTCAAGGCAGTGTCCCGTAGCAGATGTCCTGCTGCTGCCCTGTGCCACCCTTCTCTCTGGTGAGGCTGCTGAGGTGCCAGCACAGCAGGGCAGGCTGAGCTGGGTGTGCTCTGGGACTGTGGCCTCGCTGGTCCCTGTTCCATGTGCCCAGCAGAGCGCAGAAATTGCCTCTTACCTCGGGTCCATTTGTCATGCACTCCTAAATTGCTTTGTATTGACACGCTGTCAGAAATGGATTGTCACATTAACCCAGGCACAGCCGGGCTGGGGCTGCCAGGCCTGCGCTGTTGGACTGATCTCCCTGCAGGCTGAGGGCAGTCTGCCTTCCTCTTGGGTTTGCAGAGATGTTTAGCAGCACTTTCTAATCATGATTCAGGTGAGCCAGGGAAAGGCAAGGCTGTAGGAGTGATGGGGGTAGGATGGTCAGGATGGATGGAGATCAGAGATCTCTGCAGCCAGGGCTGGAACTTGGGGTTTATTGCGAAGGGCCTGAGTGCAGGGCCCTGCTGGGAGCCGCCAGCCACAGCTCGGAGCAGGCCCGAGAGAGGGAAAGACAGTGGGAAAGAGAGAGAAGGCAAGAGCGTGGTGAAGAGGATGAGAGAGTGAAGTTCCCGTTACAATACAATAAATCTTCTTCTGTGTTGAATATTCTAATTCTCACTAACCAATCTAGAGCAAGATACAAATCCTATTGCATTTACATGCAGCCTGTAAAAATCATTCTATTACTGTACCATTACATTTTAAACCCTAAAAACTCCTCTTTGGACCCCTTCTGCCAAGCTAGTAGGGTGTGCTCTGACCCTTGGGCCTGTCTGCAAGCAGAGGGTGTTGTTCCATCAAAAGGGGCTTACCTTCAGCTGGCCACACCATTGTTTTCCAGTTGTTCAGTAACCAAGGTATCTCAAAGCTTGCTTTCATTTCAATCTCACTTATAGTTTCCATATTCTCAAAATCTTTTGCCAGGCAATCATATTTATAAGGCTTTCCTGTTTCATCTTCCCCAGCACAAGGCTCTCCATATCCTCTGTTCCATAGCCATTTCTTCTTCCTTTGTTGGATCAAAAAAGTGACTTGCAAGAGTGCTGCCTCCTTACCTCAGCTATAGGGCCTACTGGTCTGACTCACAAGCTCTCTTTCAAGATGAGAGTAAGTGATTGAGCACAGGATCCCAAGGTTTAAATGATTAAATTAAATTAATTTCCCCAAGATGAGTCTGTTTTGCCCATGACAGGAGTTGTGAGTGAAATCTCCCTGTCCTTATCTTGACCCTTGAGTCTCCATTATATTTTCTGTCCCATCTTCAGCTGAGAAGGGGAGTGGTAGAGCAGCTTTGGTGGGCACCTGACATCCAGTCAGGGTCAGTTCACCACATCAGTGATTTTGCATATGGTGAATATAAGGAAGCAGGAGTGATGGACTCACTTTTCTCCATGAGCCAGCTTGCACAGAGACTCACATTTCTTCTGGTCATTTTTCTAGGTGATGTGTAATTTCTAGAGCTTCCCATCCCTACCCCTAATGACCTCTTCAATTTCTCTAATGAGATTCCTCCTCAGAGATTAGCAAATGCCTCATGAAGTCAGAGTGTACACCACCCACTTCATTCCCTTTGTCTTTTCATGAAAGAAAAATCCAACACAGTGCTGTGTGAGCAGGCTAAACTCAGCCCATAGAGCCAGAAGTGCAGACAGTGCTTCTGCAAGGGGGTCTGATCCTCAGTGATGAATATGGCCATTCCTGCAGTGAGCATTCCCTGTGCTCCATGAACTCCTCCATGGCACAGGACAGGCAGCCACAGTGCCATGGCCATTTGGTGTCCTTGGCTGAGGGTGCTGATATCAGAGCCAGCTCTGGAGCGGCATTTAGCCAGGCACACATTTTATCTGGTAGCTTTGTCCCTGCAGCCCACTTTACACTGAATGCCATGCTGCTGATGTGGCAGTGTGCTTCAGCCCCTGCTGCCTGAAGCCACATGGACAGGAGACACTGGACTTCATTCCAGGAGCCCTCCCAGGAGCTTCTCCCACCCTCCTCCCTGTGACCCTGTGTCTGAACATCTTTGTCCTTTTCAGTGCCTGACAGTGCTGTTGTATTGCAGATGAAAAACATCCTTAGCTGGATGGAATAGTTCCTGTCATTTTCCCACTTGATTTGTCTTTCTCTGCTCATTTTTTTTTGCTGTTCAGCCTTTTCTTCTCGTTCCTGTGCTCCTTCCCCCCTCGTCCCGATCAGCCAGACTTCTCCTAAGCCCTGATGTGTTGTGACTGGGGCTGACTGACAGCACTTCTTGCCTGACACACATCTCTGGGATGCAGCCCAGGATGTGTATTTAAGAGCAAAGTTGTATTGTAAAGTGCCATGTGGGAGTCTCTGAGAAAGGAGTCAAAACACCGTCAAGCCTATTCTTCCTGAGAGGAGTGGAGATGTTGTGTGGAGCCTGCTGATGCCTGAGAGGCTCTGGAGGCTGGGTAGGAGCCATCCTGTCCCACAGGCACTGAAAGCTGCACTCAGTCTCTTTGCAGAGCCAGGGCAAGGGTTGGGGGGAGCTATGGAGAACCAACCCCCCTTTTCTGGATTTGTGATGCTACTTTTAACCTCACTATGGGTGTGTGTGGATGGCATGGAGCAAGCAGAGGAGTCACCTTCTACTGCACCTGCTCTGGGTGCAGGGCATGGTGCCCTGTGTTGGCTCTTTCTGGTATTTTGGCAAGGAAAGGTGAGGAAATTTGGACAGCAACTGAAAAGAGGGAGTTGATTCATGAGTCTTCCTTCCATCTCCTCTTCATCAAAGGACTTCAGAGATGCTGTTTCCCACCTTCCCAAAATTTGTTTCTTTCCACCCCAATCGTGGAATGAGATCATGGAAGTGTAGAATAGTTTGTGTTGGACAGAACCTTTAAAGGCCATCTATACCAGCCCCCAGCAGTCATTAGGGACATCTTCAACTGGATCAGGTTACTCAGAGCCCTGTCCAATCTGACCTTGAATGTTTCCAGGGATGGGGCATCTACCACCACTCTGGGCAGCTTTTGCCAGTGTTTTATCACCCTTATTGTACAAAATTCAATCTTTATATCAAATCTGAATGGACTGTCCTTCAGTTTAGAACTGTTTCCTCAAGAGATGTGCTGGCAGAACTCTGGGTGGACTCACAACTCTGAACCACTTTGTTCTGCTACCACACTCATCTTCTTTCAGTCCTGCAGGGGCTCTTGGGCTATTTTTGGTGCACATGAGAGCATTTTCCACAGAATGGGCCTTGATGAATTTGCAGAGAGTGGTGCTTTGCTGGCAATGAAGGAAGGTTGTCCTGGCATGGAGGACCTGGGTGAAGTAGAAACAGCTGCTGTCCTCCTCTCTCTCAACCCACCTGCAGGCTCAGGGCCACTTGCCCAAGCTCAGCAATTATCTCCTGGGGCTTAGAGCCAGTCTGCTCTGCTTTTCCCCAGCCAATTCAGGCTTTGGAGGAGCTGGCTGGCCTGGAAGGTCTAATTTGTACTTGGAGGAGGCCTGTGGTTTTGAGGGCCATCTTTAGCACCATCATGTCACCATCCACTGCCTGCCACCTCCTGAATTTTCTGCATGTAGGGTCATCTCTGCTCACTGGGAGACTTCAGAGTTTATCTTCCTGTCTTATGCAAAGTCACCTAAAAATCGTTTTTGCTGGCACCCCTGGTGACCCCAGGTGCTCCTTGGAAATCTCTTGGGGAAGTAACCATCCCCTTTGGATTGCAGTCACCTTCTGTCCCTCTGACAGTCCAAATCTTCTTGTGTGTTTGATTGTGGAGCACCAAAAGTCAAACACAGCTGTAGGCTGCTGGTTTGTAGAGTTTTCTTCACCTGGGAGAAAACCAGCAGGGTTTGTTCCTTGATCTCCTTGCCTGCTACCCTGTCCCTTGCTCTTCTGCTGGCTTTGGTACTTTCCTTGGTGGAGGGCAGGGATAATACCTCAGTGTAACTGGTGCTGCTGAGCGGAGGTGTTCTCATTTCTGTAGGTGGGGAAGAAGCACATGATGCTACAATGAAAAATGGGGACTGATTTTGGGGTCGTTTTCTCCCCACAAATAGCAATAGTGTTCCTCTGTCCTGCCATGGGACCAAGTGGTGTGGGTTGAAAGAGATCTCAGGACTTGCTTGGAGCCCGGGATCACTGAGGGCCTTCTTGACTTGATTTGACTTGACTTAATTTGACTTGACTACCATGCTAGTTTTTCTGCTGTTTCTTAATGCCTCATCTTCTTTGGTCTGAATCCTATTTGTCTCCAGCCTTCCATTTTTTTTTTCTGTTTTCCCATTTTCCAGCTACAACACCAGTGCCTGGCAGAAGAGGAGCGTTGGAGCTGAGCTTGTTTTACCCCTCACAGTCAGAACCCTCCAATCATCCTGCAGAGATGCTTCCTGGGCAGGTAGGTGTCAGAAGTGCACCAGCAAGGGTGAGCTGTTCCAGGAGAGACCCAGATGGAGCTGTGAAAATATTCCCTACTGATGTGGTATCTTGGTTAAAATTCACATCAGGAGGTAGCCTGGAGCTATTGAGGGCCATCCCTTCAGATGGAGGGGGTAATTCCTGTGCAGGAATTAGCAGTCAGCACACCTGTTACTACAAGAGACTCCAGCTGAAAAGAGAAGAAGGATGGGAGGGGGTGAGTAAAAAAAAAAAAAAGAGGCTCTTCAATTTAGTGCAATTATCTCAATTTTCCCAGGATAAGGATCCTCGAGATATTTATCTGATTTATAAGGGTGCGCGGCAAGGCGGCAGACACGTCCTTAAAGAGACATTTATCAATTCCTTAAGCGTGGATGAGGGGAGAAGAAAGAAAAAACAAACCAGTGAGAAGGAGACACTGCAAGGAGACTCTTTTGGACTTGGGAAGGAAAAAGGAAGCCTGCTTGCCCTGTATGTTTTCACTGGTGATTAATAATCTGTGGGGAGCTGCAGAAGCAGGAGGAGGGTGGCTGGGCTGGGGCAGTGGCAGAAATCCTGTTGTAGACAGGTTGCCTTTGTACTTTCAGCAATTTATATTCCAGGGATGTGTGTTAAGTATTTCTTGAAGAATTTCTTTAGCTTACATTTCCGCAGGGGAAATGCTGAGAGTTAGATTTGTTCCAGGCCTGGAGACCTTGCCCAGTTACAGAAAAGTGCTCTGAATCTGCACAAGTTTGGTTAAGGCGACACAAGGTTTCAGCAGGATTCATCTTGTCCATGTGCAAATGTTCTGGGCTCAGGGAATACATGATTCTCTACACTCAATTTTAGGGAAGGGGAGCAGAATTCACCTGACACTATTGGCTGCCCAAAAATTGGAGGGAGTGCACTCCTCTCCATTAAAAAGACAGCCCTCTTTTACATCTCCTTCAGTGCCATCAGACTTTCTAATTTTTCCCTCTTGCCCATATCACTGCTCTACCCTTTAGTCCTCCTCCTCCTCTGTCCCAAATCCTAATGCCTCTTTGTCCCCTTATGCCCTGCAGCTGCCATTGTTTTCTCTGCACCTCAGCAGCTAAAATGGCTCTGGAGACCTTTTGCAACTGGAGGCAGCAGATGCAAAAGGTGTACAGAGCTCTCTTCCTCATCCTTGTGTTCATATTATCTGCACAGAGAAGCAGGTGTGAAAATTCTTATCTTTCCCAAAAGTGCAGCTGCCTTATTGCCATTCCTGCAGCTCCTCACAGCTCCCTTTCCCCTCCATCACATTCAGGTTTCTTGGCATCCCTTCCCAGCATCCCTTCACAGCCCTTTTGCCTCTCTGCTGCTCCTTCACGTCCACGTCCCTTATTGTTCCTCTGACACTGTCTTGTCACATTGTACCCTACTCCCTTGATTTGACAATAGAGAGGAAAAAAGAAGGGATTCATTGGACACGAATGAAATGGGAAGTGGGAGAGGAGGAGCAGAGAAAGAGAACATCAGAAGGAACAAGAGCAAATGCTCGTAGCTTAATGTGGCTCAGGAAGTCACCTGGGGGAGTCACTGACTGAGGGGTCACTGACCCTTGTGAGTAAATTTCTGTAATAAACTGGTAAAGATACTGGCAGGCCCAAGTGATTTAGTTTAGAAATTGCTATAGTTCAGCTCCCCTCAAATGCAATTCAGCAGGACTGTTAGCAAGCACAAAACCCACAGCCAGCCTAAATATGGATTGCTTTTCTTTGTCCCTTAAGTTCGTCTTTTTACAGCATGGTTACGTTCTCATAAATTTGTTGCAGCATGTTTGCCAGCAGCTGACCCATTGGAAAGGATTTGTGTCCACCAGAAAAGCCTTTTGGATAAACCCCTCTTTGACAAAATGCCTTTTTAAGGCCCTCCTGCACACAGGTTGCTCTAGGAATTCACTGCTTTGTTAAGGACCAGTTAACTTCACTATCAGAGGTCTGACTGAGGCAGCAGCCCTCAGCTGTCACACATGGGCACCCACTTGTCATCCCTTGCTGTGGATCTCACACCTCCTGCCCTCCTCTGTGATAGCTACTTCAATAAATGAGATGCAGCCTTACCATGAGGGGAGAGATTTTCAGATCCCTGATCTCAGTGAAGTTCCTCATGGCATTAGAAAGTCAGAGATGCTTATCTGCCTGTGGTACTGAAATTATTCTCTGGTATCATCTTTACTTACTCAGGCCTATGGGTGGGTATTGCTGGGGTGGGAAGGCAGTCCATAACCCACCCCTGTGCTGCAGAGGTCCAGTTGTTCAGCTCCCTATATTGGCATTTGCATGGTACAGGTGCTGGTTTCCTGTGTTGGTGTAACAAATGTGAGAATTTCCTTGTAAAAAACCCTGTTAAGATGCATAAATAATATGTATTTCTGCTCCATAGAGCAGAGTAGAGGGCAAATTATNACTTGTGTAGTGTTGGTGTTTGTGCAGTGGGATCCTGCTCTGTGGGTAGAGAACAGAATACTGCAAGTGGAAGTACAGTCAGGGGCAGGGTGTTTACATTTATCCTGTTTCTCTTCACCTTGGCCCATCTGCCCACCATACCCCACAGTACAGACTGCAGCACCCACGTGGGTGTTCATCTCAGAACATCCTCACCTTTGGGTCTGTACAGACCTGGCAGCCAGGGGCTTGCACTGTCCCTCCACCAGCACACCTGTCTCTCCAAGCTGGTCACCATCTGCACTGGTTCCAGAAGCAAGTAAAGCATGTGCTGGAGGTGTCAGCACGGCACTCACTGCAGAAACAATGGCATCTGGGGCAGCCTGGTGTGTTGTGCAGTGCATCAGCTGTGATTTCACATTGATCTGATCTGTAGGGGTACCCTTAGTCCCTCTGGGTACCTTTAGTCTCCCTCCCCAAGTGTGGGCAGTGACCCAGCAGATGTGGCAGTGGAAAATAGGCCCAGCAGGTGAGTGTTAGTGCTGTTGGGCATCCCTTTGAAGCAGAAGATCCCTCCCAGGACATCCCTGGTGTACTCTGGAAAGGGTGATTTGTGTGTGGAGCCCTGCTACCAGCAGCCCATTGCTGCTCACCTGCCCTTTCACCACTGAACTGCCTTTAGTCATGAGCTGTGCTGTGCAGGTTGGGGGAAAAAAGAAAGAAAACTAGGGAAAAAACTAGGGAAGGGAAAAAACAAGTCAAAGAACAGTGTGTTTCACATTGTTTGATCTTTGAGGAATGCTGAAGAAATCTCTTAGGCCACTGTCTCCCTGGTTGTGCTGGTAAGGAGATTATGGACCTCATGCTTTCACAGGAAAACACCCAGCTGCTGGGCCTGGCACAGTAATCCAGACAAAGGATAACAGCAGCCTAATTAATTCTCATGTCTCTGAATCTGATAACAGCACAGTACACAGACGAGTCCGTAAGGACTTAATGAGTTTAATCGACTGCACTTGATGATTTTATTTGAAACCTTGTGCCACAAATTAAACTATTAAAAATGCACTTGAACTTGATTGGCAGCTGTAATCCAGGCAAAGTCTACTTAATCCACGGGGGTGGGAAGCAGGGATGGATGCAAAAGGCTGGAGATGAGGAGAGGCTCTGGAAGGTAAGGGGATTTTGGGGTGAGTTTAAAGGAAAACTGGAAAAAAGGGCAAAGCCTCACAAAAGCTGGGGGTGAGGGTGGGAGGGTAGGGGGTTAATCTGTGCTCACCCAGCCCTGGACTGAACTGTGGCATGTGGGAAGGGTTCAATGTGTTCTTGTCCTGTGCTCTGCCCTGCAGGACTTTCCAAGCAGCTGAAGGGGTTGTAGTTGGTGAATCAGCTGCTGGCTCTCGAGTGAGGTGTAACAGCAAGGTTTTGCACAACTGAGATGAGGAGGGTGTGGATCTTGGGCTCAACCTCCAAATCTCACGCACAGCAGCTTGGTGAAAGGCCAAAGAAATGCACACAGGCAGTGGTGTCACCAGTGGGCAGGTGCACACAAATACTCAGCTGCTCATCATCAGTAAAAGCTGCCCAGGTGAAAATCAGCCTGTAGAAAGGTCTCTGTGCAGAAACAGATACACTCTCCTGTGTGTTCACTGCCAACTGCTGTCACTCATGTGCTTGGTTGGGCTCATCCAGTTTGCTCCCATACATAAATACCTATATACATATGCAGACGTGCACAAGCAGTGATTTGGCTCTAAATGGGTCATTAGCCAAGGAGGGAAGTAGCATGTAAGTCTCCTTTGAAAGTCCCTTGCCCCCCACTCTGCTATTTAAAGTAATTTGCAAAAGATTTGCAAAATTATAAACCAATTTGCAAATAAATGATCATGATTAATGGCATATTCTTTAGGAGGTGACAGATCCCTAATAGATCTGTAATCCCCCTTATTATGCAGGAACCATTAATAGCAGTAGGTGTTAAGAGACTACATTACAGCTAGAATAGGCTTCAGCTGTACCTCTGGAGTGGAACAGGTCAAGTTTCTGTTGCTATGGCTTCTTTACCTATTGCCATGCTCATAATTGGTAGAAAGCAATGAATCTCAGCGCCACTTGGGTTTCACAGCTTGTCACCTCACTTACCCTACCCTAAAACTTGTGCCCTTTGGCAGCAGAGGGAAAGCCTTCATCTGCTGATGAGGGAAGGGATCACCATGGCAGGAGGGGCAGCTGGCTTGTCCCATTGTGCAGCTCATCTCCAGCTTTCTTCCTGCTCTCACCTGGAAGTGATAGGACAGGGGGTGATGGCTTCAAACTGAAAGATGGTAGGCTTATGTTTGATATTAGGAATAAATTCGTGGCTTTGAGGTTGGTGAAGCCCTGGCACAAGTTGCCCAGACAGTCTATGGATGTCCCATCCCTGAAAGTGTTCAAGGCCAGGTTGAGCAATGTTTTGAACAATCTGGTTGAGTGGAAGGTGTCCTGCCCATGGCAGGGAGGTTGGAGCTGGATGGTCTTTAAGGTTTCTTCCAACTCAATTTGGTCTAGGATTCTGTGATCTACACCACTTCTGGGTGTGTCTTGGGATCTCACAGGAGTGCTGGGGGTGAAGGGTTATTTTGGCAAGCAGCTCTTGGGGCTGTGTGTGGTGGGTGAGGCTTTGGGGCAGGGGGGAGAGCAAGGGGCAGAGGATCAGGAGGGAGAGCATACAGCATTTTTTGGGGGGAGCCTGTGGCACAGCCACACTCTGTGCTGGAGACTGAATCCCACCATGTAAAGCACTCCTCAAAGACGCTGAGAGATCAGGAGCAGTGCCAGTGCCTTTGATTTCTGGAACAGCAGGGCTTTGCTACATGGACGTAAGCAGATGATCCTGCAGTCCAAAGCACACACCCTGCTGTGAAGGATGGTAAAATCCTACTCCAGTGATTCCCTTCACTCAGAGAAAATCCATCCCTGACCTTACACCTTTCGAGGGGTTTAATGCACTGTACAGGGATGGGACAGGCTGAGAAGCTGTCAGAGAAGTTCCATCCATCCTGCTGAGCACCAGCCTGGGGCAGAGGGCAGCCTGGTCTTGCTCCCTCCTGCACACACTTTCAATATGATGTTGTGAATTTGGTGTATTGACAAGTAGCTGAAATGTTTTTATTTGATAGATTGCAGCATTATAAATTTCTTCCCCCCCCTCCCCCCTCCATTCTTTTGCATCTGACACAAAATCTGTGGCAGGTGCTGGGCAGTGCCACAGTGTGTGGTGATCTTGTGAGGTCCATGGCACCTGCAGTGCTCTGCCCCTGTACCAGGCTGGCACAGGAGCCTGGGTGAGGAAATGGGCACTGCAAGCAGATATTGATTAGTGATTTGGTGATGCTCTTTCTAGAGAAAAAGTGTGCTAGGGGAGGATTTTTCAGGTGAGTTAACACTGAGATCCTGGCTGTTTCTCCTTCTGAAGTCTGGCAGTTCTAGAAAGTACAGAGATGGTAATTTAAGGTGTTGTGCATGCTGACTAATTACATCAGTCCTGGCCATAGCTGCCTTTTATGCTTCTCACTTTAAAATACACTGTAAAGTTGCAATTCACTGTTAAACAGATGCTGTATGCTTTCCCAGTAGTGGATACATTTTAATTTTTTTTTTACTGAAAGGAAAATAATTGGCAAATCTTTGATGGAATAATTCTTGAAGATCTTAACAGGGGAGATCAGCTAGGGAATGGCAAAATATTTTCATCTATTTGGTGTTGTTAGTGCTTTGATTAAACAGACAAATATTTCTGAGTCTGTCACTTAGCATGAACAGCAGGATATTTTGTTATCAGGTAATTCCCTGCCTACAGTGGCTGCAGAAATGGTTGGATGTAAATCATGCAGTTAATAATACTCCAGTACAGAAGGCAGATGCAACTGCTAATTGCAGAGCCTGGGATGCTCAGTGAAACCACAACAACTTATCAGCCTCTGTCAGGTCACCTGGGCTCTCCCCCAGCCTCCCAACTTGTGCCAGGCAGGATTCCATGTCTGGTGGCACGAGGGCTGTCCCCTCTGCTCCCTGCCAGCTGAGTCCCAGGGCGGGCAGGGGACAGAGCCAGCCCAGGGCTGTCCCCAGGGCAGGGAAGTGCTGGCAGCACCGTGGGCAAACAGCCACAGAGGCAGCGCACACAGAGCGCTCCTCAAATATTTACCCTTTGTTTCAATCTCGACCTCTTTGCCTCTCAAGATAAATAATTTAGTGTGGAAGCCTTGAAGGTTAATCTTGCATTTATTTAATGTTACAGGACACTTGGCTCACTTACAGCTAAAAGCCCTGCGTGCTGGTTGTTAGTTTATTTAATCCAAGTGCCATTTTCCTCACCCTCTTCTCTCTGAATTGCTGAAAGGGAGGAAGGAGAGGGAGCAAGGGGAAGGAGGAGTTATCTGTATGCAGCTTTTAGCTCCTGCTGCAAGCTCCATCAGGAGCAGCACCCTGGGGAGACGTCGATCCGAGTGCCTCAGCCCAGCCAGGCATGTCACCCACCAGCAGAGCCAAGAGGCTGGATCCCTGCACCCCTGAGAGAAACAGGGAAGGCAGAGGATCTGACACTGACGTCCCCAGCACACTGGCTGCGATAGAGCTGCCTGCCTTTGCCCAAATCTGTCACAAATTGCTGCTGTGCCAGAAAAAGAAAAAAGAGACAGCATGATGGGCACGAGGAGGGGGAAGAGGTGAGGCAGCAGGGAGGAAGAGCATGTTTGCCTTCATTGATGAGATGCTTTTTCTCTCCTTTGTCCGAAAGCATCAGGTGGTCCTTTGCAGGAGACCTCTACAGCACTGCTAGAAAGCTAATGCAGAAGGGGGAGGGTATCTGAGGGAGTTGTGAGCTTTGATTTACCTTGCTTGAATGGTGTTTGTAGAAATTTCTAGCAGGCCAGGCCAGAACTTTTGAGTAGTTTGCAGCCTGTTCAGCACTGGGGGGCTCAGCACCTCTTCCTGCTGCCAGGGCCAGCAATGAGGCAATGGCCAGGAGCTTCCAGGTTTCAGCAAAGGCAGAAATCAGCTGGTTGCCCAAGAATTTCACAATGATGGATATGAGGAGCTGTAAACTTACTTGCAGGGACTGGAGAAGACATTTCATCATCGCCCCTCTCTTTGCTCTCATTTCTAGAGAGCACAAAAGCAAATGCGTGATCCTTCCTGAGACTTTGTCAATATATCTACACTCTAGAAATATTGGACAAAGAAGCTGAAGAAAAAAAAAGCCAGACACAGGGAGCAGACTGGCTGCTGGAATTGGTTTGGCTTTTACAGCCCAGCCCACAATTTTGGATCAGAAATTTGGTGTTAGCTGCTCCCTCCCAAATGGGGCTTGCAGCCAGGAACTCAGAATGGGGGCAAATTCCAAGATTTCAGAACAGCCTGTCTGTATTTGTCCAAGTGCAGCCCCACGTGGCCAGCAGGCAGTGAGGAAGCCAGATTTCCCTACCTCATGGCCAAGCCTAGCGGAAATGTCACTCCCACATTGTGGCCCCAGGCTGCCCTCCCGAGCTCTGGCTGAAGAAATCTCCCTCCCAACCTCAGCTTGTGCCTCACCAGGTCTCAAAAGCCACTTTGGCAAACTCTGCAGTGGTCTGGATGTGCTCCTTACCTCTTGCAGTGATAGCTGCACTCATCCACCACTTCAGAGCAACTTCCTTCCCACCCCTGTTTTTAGAGACCTCCTAAGGCAAAATATCTTTGATTTCTCTAAAGGAAATAATACCTACATTCAGTAGCATTAGGGCCAGCAAGGGAAGAGGAGAAGTGTCAGAGGATGCTGGCAGTGTGATCACACCAGCATGTCACCCTAGCACAGTCACATTTTCACCTGCTCATGTCGTCCAGCCCAGCTGTGACTTGCTGGTAATTACTTGCTTGTAGCTGGTGTGAGACTCCCAGCTCTCAAAGCCATCTGCTTACCTCCAGGTCCCTGCTGTGTGATCTTTCATTTGGAGTTCTCCTCTGCAGTTTATGGCAGTTTCCAGGATAATATTCCAGCTGCAGAGCCTCTTGACTCCATCTTGGGCTGGCTTTTCTCCTTTTAAAGGACACTTTGCATCTTTCAAAAAGCACCAACAGGATGCTAAAGGGAGCCTAGCAGGATTTGACCCAAAAAGAATAGCCATGTGTGATAGGTGGGAGATTTGAACATCTGGGTGTTTGTTTGTGCAACCCAAATCTCCTCAGGTAGAGACGTGAACAGAATGACCTTTCCCATGAGCTTCAAGTGCTTTGGTATGAAATGGGAAATGGCACAAGATCGATGTGTCTCGTAGCTTTTCAATGCCTCAGACTGAACCAGGAGAGACAGTAATAAGAAAAAAGAATAATTTAATAAGCAATATATGTTGGGTCTTTTTCCTTCTAGTGAGGATTCTCATATATGTTTGGATTGGTGAATAAGCTTATTTTTGTTCAAGACAGTAATTCAACTCAATTTTGATTTCATTTTGGTTCTTATTGGTGTGTACTGGAAAAGATATGAGAGTGGGATCTCTGGGAAGAGGCTTAGGGCACCTAAGTTTGACCTCTGCCTGAACAATCTTCTGCAGGAATCACTTCCCATGTTGTGGAGGAAGGTCCCCCAGCTGCTGACTGCAGATGCCCTGCATGTGTGAGCACTGTCTGGAGGTAGGACCACCTGGGGAAATGGTGAACAGCAATTGGTGACTGCTTTGTAATGCCCCCACACTGGAAGAGGTTTGAGCTGAAGTTTTCCTAAGGGCAGCTGAGAATTCACAACCCTGAGCTGTAGTTTGGCTCCTAGGACCTTTGAGAAGAAGCCACATGGATGTGTTCTTCAGACAATTTTGTGTCAGCCTTTATGTACCACTTCCACAGTTTAACATTTTAAATGATGACAAACACCCTCCCAGCCGAAACAGCTCCTATCAAAGTGGCACTCACTCTCATAACACCCTGCCACCCACAAGGATGTGCTGATTGCTGCCAACCTTTTGGCAAGATCCTTGCTTTTGTATTAGGACAAGGTGATTGACAATGCTTTGTGTGTCTTGATAATGGAGAAATGTGCTATTTAGAGAGAGAAAAATTCAGACATCAGTGTCTCCCCAACATGATCTGCTGACTGCCTTTTCCTTCCCCCCCCACCCCTCTATATTTAAAAAATACATCAATCCAGACAGCTGCAGGGGCTGAAGAAAGCAGCTAATTCCCCTAACAAGTCTTTTGCAGAGAGAAGTGCCAGCCAACCCAACTCTGAACTTGGGACTGGAAGTGTGTACAGGATTAGGGGCATATCTGGTGGCCCAGATTCCCCAAAGCCAGTTAATGACTGTTACAGAAGGAGGATTTTCTTTCTGAGGTTAGAAATGCATCCTTGAGTCTGGAGGGGGAAATTTAAAAAAAAAGAAGGAAAAAAGCTAGAAGAGCTCAGGACTCAAAGGGAAAGTTCAAAGGGTTGGGATTTTTTGCAGCTGGAGCTCAGAAGAGAGGGGTTGTGTGAGTGTGTGTGTTTCTGTTCTGCTCTCTTCCTTCCTCCAGCTCTGTTTTCCTTATTGATCCCTCTTGTAATATGATTTCCCTCCGGTATAATTGAGCGAAAAATAACTGAGAGTAAAGTCTTGTAGATTTGCTCCTGACTGAGTGTTTGTCTTGTCCTGGATGGCCCCAGACCAGCACAGATGCTGAGTGCTGCTCTGTGCTGTCCCACTGAGCCCAATGGCAGCTCTGGAGCAGCCCTATGAACACAGATATTGGGGCTGGGGCTGCTCTGCAAGGCAGGGAAATGCCCACTTTTCCTCAGTCTCTTTTTTTTGCCTCAGCAATCTGAAATTGAGGTTCCTGGGGAGCAGAGGGATTTTCTGGAGATGTTCTGTGTGGCACCAGTGGGCAGTGACTGTGCTGGACCCAAAGGTGGCTTTGGGAGCCCGTGCAGCAGATTTGCACCACTCCACTGCCTCTCCCAGCTTCCATCCCATAGACATTCCTGTCTCTATTTACTAAGAGCTTTGGGATCCCCTGTGATGAAGGCGTGCAAACAATTATCACTGGAGCTAGGACAGAAAGCAGAAGGCTTGTTTGTTATTTTGGATCCAGGGAAGTTTGCTCAGCTGCATTGGTATCACTGCTAATTATTAAGACATTTATTACCATGCTTTATTTATGTGTGTGGGTGCTTGTTTACCTTTCCCTGAAGCCTACAGATTTAGTTGTTCTTGGAAAAGTGTTTTTGGATCCTCAGTAGGCTGGTTGGTGAGTCCCAATGCGCCCACTGAGGGGTAGAGGAGTGAGATATCTTTGGCAGTTCAGGACTTACTGCTTTCACTTCTATTCCTTTATTTCCAAGAGCTGAATTTTTTAAAGTTCCCTGGAAGAATATGGGACATCTGCTCTGCTGTTCATTTTTTATGTGTCCCTCACCCTCTCTATTTTAATCAGAAAATCCTGTGCTCAAGAGGCTTCTCTCATCTCAAAATCCAGCTTGAAGTGCTGGAACAGGGGAGATGGCTGGTGCTGAGAAGCTCTCTGGGGGCCAGGGCAAGGTGGGGGATTAATGAAAGAGATCTGTTCATACAGACCATTATGAAAAGTGGAGTTGAGGCTTTGCAGGTGCGATGTGGGGATGGGGAGATTAACTTCTGCTGGAGCTTATGGCTGGGATCAGGGCAGGTGCAGCTGGCAGTAGGTAAATAGAAAATAAGTGAGCTTGATATTAAAAAGGGGCTCTTATGTGGAGAAAGCCTTGAAAGCTGTTCACCTCTGCCCCAGCCCTGCTGCAGCTCACCATGGAAGCAGGAACACAGAAGGATGTATTTTCTTGAGGGCTTATGTGCTGCTTTTGCTGGGCCATTTCAGTGAGGTCCTGGTAAGGAATGGGTGGCATTGAAGTTATCTCCATGGCAACAGCTACGGAGGGCACAGATTAAGTGGGTAGGACAAAGATGTGGGAGTCAGGACTCCTGGTTTCTGTTTTCAGGGTTCATGGTGTGATCTTGGGACACTTGGTTCAATATTTGTGACCTGGCATTTTCCATGCCAGCCCCTGTAAAGTGGTTAGAGATTGAGGGTGAAAGGTGTTTGCAGGCAGAGCAGTCAAGCAGCTCTTGAAGCTCCCACTGACTCCAATCCCAAAGCCAGGGTGTCCTGCTGCCAAGCAGGACCATCTTTAACCTAATGACAAGGTGTGTTCTTCCCTTATTCTTTCCCCACTCTTGCCTGGTACCTTTACAGCATCTTTCCCCTGATTCCCACGGATCTGAACTCAGAGTGCTCAGAGCCTCTGCGGCTGCGAGGCGACATTGTGCCACGGGGATGGGATAATTTCATGAGTGTTTACATACATCTGCATTCCATCTCTGCTCCAATTTGTACATTTGTCAAAACCAGCATGCTGGTGTTTCTCAGAAATTCTGCTTTCCCTTAACCTTTTCTGTGCAGAGCAGAGAAGAGCCTCTGTCTCTGGGGCAGAAGCAGAGCTCACATGCCTGCCTGTCCCACAGCTGGGGGATGCCCTTTGATAAGCTCTCAGCTGGGTGCAGAAGGATGGTCTCTGGCCTCCCACACTGGGGATTCTCAGCTCCAGAAGCAAGGGAAGGGCTGTGGCCATCCCTGCTTCATCCCTTCCATGAACATATGGTGCAAATCGCAGCTGCAGCAGAGCCAGCTGCTCTGGGCACTGAGGAAGGGGATGCTGGCTGGTCCCTCCACCTCTGCATCCTGTTTTATCCTGGGCATCTCCAGCACAGCAACCAGGGCCCTGAGCAGGCAGAAATTCATGGTGTAGCAGCAAATAATTCTAGCTGATCTTTTTTAAGCAGGTGGTGTTTAGTGGCAGCTTGCCTTGCCTGTCTTTGTTTTATTGATTTGAGGTTGCTGCAGAGTTGTTCAGGTTAAAAAAGACAGGAAAAAAATCAGGCAATGGGGACAGACCTGCAGGATCCTGGAGCTGGCACAAAAGTCTTGTCTGATTTCTCCACTGAAAGGCTTTGTAGGTCATGAATGGAAACTTGATGTAGTGTTGTGGCTGTGACTCTTTTGGGAATGATCCTGCAGTAAGGGAAAGTGAATGGGAAAAAGAGATGATCTTCAGCCACATCCTGCAAGTACCTTTCATTTTGAAGCCTGCTGTGACTGCACACCCTCTTTGAGCCTAAAGGCAGAGCAGGGGCCAATCCAAGGCTGCTGAGCTCTGTGGTGCTTGCAAACAGAGAACTTGCAAGCACCAAACCTGACCTAAATCACCCATCAGGCTGGGTGAGGAAGCAAGACCAGGGTGCTGGCAGATGCTGATGATGTAGCTGAGACTAAGGGCTACTTCACATACATCTGACCTGGGTTGGTACTCCGGGTTCTCCATCAGAGACCTTCAGTGAGACTTAAGGTGTACTTGTGGGACATCAGGGAATGGAGGTTGTCTGAGGAAGGCTGGACACCCCAAAATCATGGGCAGCCTTATTCAAGGTGTGGAGTTCAGTAGGAACCAAGTGAGCCTAGTCAGGAATTGTGAATCAATTGGAGTTTGCTCAGGTGGCACCATGACCCTGTCAAAGTGCTGGTCACTCAGGGAAGGCGGTGGGAATGGTCCCAGCAAACCTGTAGGACAAGATGGACCACTGTTCTCAGGAGACATGGCTGTGACTGGTGAAACCAATCTATCATTATAGGGTGTCTCTTTCTCACTACAGGGGCTGGATCCTGGAAAGCATGCAAAGCACAATATGCAGAGGCTAGCCATTAGTTTAGTTCTTATTTACTGGGGTGTAACTCTGAGAATTAAAAAATAACATAGAAGTTGGCCAGTTCCCAGTAAGCAGTGGTTTGGGAGGGATGAGAACATCCTTTCCTTTCAGACCACACAACACAGAAAAATAGATCTTCTGTTATCTCTTCCTCTGGAGAGCAGAGCTGAAATGACATGCCTCCTCTTTTGCCTCATTGCAGGATTGCTCTGATTGTTGTGATGATTGCCTCAATCCATGAGAATTTTTAGAAAAATACCTTTTGATTAGCCAGCCCAGCCTCACACAAGAAAAGCAGGCATCCCCAGTCAGCCAGGTAAGCATCAGCTGTCCCAGCCTGCTGAAGGAGGAGGATGCCCTGTGGAGCAGTCCCAGGGTTTGGGGCAGAGCAGGCTTGGCTCCCAAGAGACTGCAAGCACTAGAAAGAGGGAAAAGGTGAGTACGGAGAGGAACACAAACTGTACAGATGATAGCAGCAGCCACGTCTAGGTACTGCTCTCTAAATGAGCCTTTTCTTGGGAGAAAGTTGCATCAGCAAACAGGAGTTGGCATTTACCAAAGCCTTTCCGGTTGCACGTGTCATTCCTTCTTCATTGTTGTGGGGTGTGCTGCAGCCAGCCTTTCATATGTCTGACCAGTAATTAATTAGGAGAGGATCAAGGCTGATAATTCCCTGTAATCCCTTCTCTCTCATCTTTTTGTTCCATAATCCTTTTAATGCTAGCAACCTGGGGGGTGGGGAGTGGCAGGGCCAGCGGGGGAAGCCTGTGCTGTGGTGTGATGCTGGTGCTGGACAGAGCCTGGCTTTGTGATGCCAGAGCATCCCTCTGCTTCCCTGCAATGGCATCCCAAACTGGGGGCAGCTCACAGGGCAGCACAGGAGGGGAGAATTCTCCTGTGGGGAGAAAAGGGTTGGGGGGCAATGAAGCAGGGGCAGGACAGACAGCAGAACCCCTGATTCTCCGAATGCTGACAGATTTCAGTTTAACCTCAGGATCTCCACTGACCAGATCTCTGCAATGACCATTAGGAGATACCTTATTTGGCTCCAGCTCTGTGCCATCCTTGTCATACCATGAGGACACTTAATCAGTGCTCTGTATCACTCTGTGATCTGGAGAGGGACTCTGCCATCTGAGGAATTCTGATGTCTGCAGAGGTGTTGGCAGCACAGAGAAGATGGGGAAAGAAGTCCTGGATTGGAAGATGGGTGGGAGGATTTGGCTATGGGTAAAGTGAAGAGCTGCTGGGTTCAGGTGTGTAGAGGAGGAGTGGTCAGAGATGGTGGGTTTTGAGCAGAAAAGGTTTGGGAAATGAGAGAGCTGGCATCTGATGTGGCAGTGACAGCTGTAATAGCTCTACACTTCCATGTGAATTAGCCAGCATGAGCACTGCTAACACTGACCCTTCTCTCCTGCCAGCTCAGGAGGAAATGGAGAGTGTTGCCAGCCTGAATGACAAAGTGTTTGGGTGTTGAGAAAGCCCAGCTCTAAATCAGCCTCCAATCTACAGGAAAGTTGTCCACGTTCACAGCCCAACATCCTCATTTCCCTCTGACTCAACTTCTTTAAATACTTCCCCGACAGCTGGAAGAGGAGATGTGAACCTGCTGATTCCAGGGACTAAGTGGGTCTGAAGGGCCTTTTGTTTGATCAGAGCTGTGGTTATTACCCCTGACAGTCACAGGCAAGGAAGTCTCCAATGTGTGTTTGACTGAGTTAAGGTGCCTTTGATTCAAACTTCTCTTTATCCCATTTAAACTGCAGATCATTTCCATTCACAGTGAGAGGAAACTAAATAATTCAGTGCCAGACAGCAGCATCGATGCAGCTGGAAGTATGGGATGCCTTTACCATGCCTTGCCTGCTTGAGGGGAGGGAGTTCTGGGAGATGCAGGGCCCTCTGGTCTGGATGAAGGTTAGACCCAGAGTAAGACATTGTGATTGAGCAGATAGGAAAATGCACGTGATGCTTTATAGCCAGAACGAGGGCCATTTGCTGTCACAATCCCTAAATCCCCTCTCTCTGTGTATTTAATAACACAGATGTCTATAAAGTAAATGCCAGCTGATTATCAGGAAACATATTTGCTGAGCATGAACAACTTGTAATAATCGAACACCAGAGATAAACACTAACTATATTGTTTTGTAACTTCACAGGGTTATAATCTGCAGTGTACCAAAACAACAAATGCCCATTGAGTAAATTCTTTGCCTCTGTATCACAGTGCAAATTCAAGCTGGGTCTCTGGAACTGTTGATACCTAGAGGCTCTTACCTTGGGAATGTACATGGAAATCTCTTTCCTGGATGACATGCATTGTGTCTTTCTAATTCCTCTCTCCTGTGGCTGTGGGCTCTCATTCAACTTACAGCATGACCACCAGCACAAAGGATGGCCAGAAACATGGTGTCCACAGCACCCAGCAGCCTGGAGCCTTCCTCCAGCCCACTCCTCACTTTGCAGATATGTAGTTCACAGTGATTGGAGATGACCATGGGTATTCACTAATCTGCAAAAGCAAGCTGGGGAAAGGTCTGGCAGTTCCCATCTGAATGGCCATCATCTGGCCTGAACGGCCATTTTCTTCAAGACAGTAATTTGTGTATTCCTTTCACCTCTGTGCACAGTTAGGAGCACATGGGCTTCTGTTCGTCCGGTCCTTGTGCTGAACTGCAGCTCTGCTGTGGGCTTTTTTCTATGCATCATTTAAAATAGCACAGAGTTAAACAGCTATTTTAAAATAGCTTTGTTAAAAAAAGAAAAGCTTACTCCCCATGGCAATCAAAGGAAGAAAGAATAACCTCCCCACAGCACCCGCCAAGGTTCAGGTGAAGGGGAATATGTGAGAAATAAACACGGTGCCTCTGCCTGACACTTCCGATGGGGTCAAGTTTTTCCTGCTCCATAATGAGGTCTTGTTAGGAAAGTGGGAGCGGTGAGGTATGCTCCTTTCCCTTGGATCTCTGCATTTCAAGCTGCCTGCAGAAGAAGTGCGGTTGGGGATGGGAAAAAAAAAAATTACTCGTTAGATATTTCTACCTTGGGCTTGGATGTTCTGAGGATACAAGAGTGAAGAAAGAAAAGATGGGAGCAGGGGTAGCAGGAGGCCAGGCAAGCTCTGCAAACAGTGCTCATCCTCCCCCTCTTTCTTTTCTGTGCCAATCTTTGTTGGTGCCTCCATTAGATGTTTTAACTTCACTTTCTGTGATGAGGAACCTGGGAGATGTCTTGGCAAAAGCTTTGCTTTCCTGGCAATAAGGAGGCTATACAGATTTGGGGGCTCTTGTGGCATCTGAGTGGATGGGGAGGGGGAAGGAATCCAAACTTTCAATCAAGCCCTGCCAACTCTTTTCCGTTCGAGAGGAACGAGGCTTGCCTTGTTAAAGGCAGAGCGCGAGTGAGAGCGGGCTGCGTGCCAAGAGCCATTTGAGAGGCAGGTGAGACTTTCTGAAGTAAGAAATATCCATTCCACTCTAAATTGAAGTGTGTTAAATAAGGATGCTGTTCAGTGCTAATAAGGCAGGGAGCGAGTGGAGAGCACAGCTGGGGTTACGGCTCTCGGAGAGCGCCGAGGAGCCGCGCTTGGTTTGGCCGCGGCTCCGGCTGCGCGCGGGGAAATGAGCTCCAGGCAGGTGCTGCCCTACTTCCTGAGGATGCTCATCGGTCAGCAAGGGCTTGGCTTGCTCAACTTAGCTTTTTTTTTAGCAATTGAGCCCTAGGGTGGGAGTGATGGGGGTGGTAGAGGTCATGGCTGAGCGCACAGAGGGACAGGGTTTGGAGCTGGCATGATGTGGAGAGCTGCAGTGATGGACTGGAGCATTCGGACTTTCCCCACAGAGATAGGGAAAGCTGGCACAGCACCTGCTTTCATTAGGCTTTTGTCTACCTGCAGGTCCCAACCCTCAACAGGAGAAATGCTCTCAATTTATATTTTTTAATTTTAATATTTAATTTATTTTCTTTTTGAAAATGCTGAAACATAGAAGAGCAGATGCAAATTAACACATAAATTCAGGTTGGAGAGTGTCACCAAAAAGATAGGTTGCACAGTAATTAAAGAGCATGAAATTTTCCATGAGATATT
Organism: Spizella passerina; assembly: GCA_013401375.1. Classification (NCBI taxonomy): domain Eukaryota; kingdom Metazoa; phylum Chordata; class Aves; order Passeriformes; family Passerellidae; genus Spizella; species Spizella passerina. The sequence goes on from WBNQ01011417.1 coordinate 27,802, forward strand.
TTTTAGTGTGCTCTAAATAGCCAATTGCTGTTTCTTAAATATTCAGTAATTACTGTAACTGGATGCAGTTTGGCTTGGAATTTAATAAGACCTTACTGGAGAGTCTATTAGATCACCAGGAGGCTGGTGGGATAATTTAACAGTAGTGCCTGTCTCTGCTTATTGATTGTGTCCAGAAGGCAGCGCAGTGGTGTCCAGTCGATAGGGCACGAGGAGGGGGCACAAGGCACAACCTGCCCCTCACTGCACTGCCAAGGGGGCTGGGCTGAGCCCTGGGGGTGCTCATCTCCAGGTTTGAGGGACTTTGTGCTCCACAGAGCCCTCCTTCCCAGAGCCCTCCCTTGATTTTATAGGCAGAGCAGCGAGGTGCAGGGGTGGGGATGTGTGTTTGATTGAGTTTGTGCAGCTCTGCCTGAGCTGACTTGGTGCTAAGGGGAGCCCCGTGCTCTTTGCAGTGACCCTGAGGCTGTTTGCCTCTGCTATCCCAATGTACTGGACCCTTGAGGGCTGTTGCCAAACCCTCCTACCCCGTTTCTGTGCATATTAAGGATGAGGAAACACACCCTGGATATTTACCTCATGACATAGTGGAGAAAGACTCTGGGAAAAATGCTGTTTCCATCCTTGCTGGCTGATGGTTTGGAACACATGAGCTGCCAAGTACGTGTTTTCCTGAAACAATACAGAGCCTAGGAAATTACCCACGAGGAGGGGAAGTTGCCTGGGCACAGCTGTGCTCTGGGTCAGCTGCAGGGCGAGGGAGGCTGGTGTGGGTGGGCAGCTCTGCTGGGCTGCCCTAGGACGGGGCCCCATTGTCCAAACAGATCCTTTGTGAAGTTTCTTCCAGGCTTTGTCTTGGGTTTTCTCCAGGGTGTCCCTGGACACCTCCTGGAAGTTGGCTCAGCCTAGGATCCATGCCCAAATGGCAGCAGGAATCAGACTGCACGTTCCCAAGCAGAATGTCCCAGCTGGCTCTACACTCCTGAGCATCTCCAGGTGCTTTCTTGCTGTACCTCAGGCACACATCTCACAGCAGCAGATGATATTGCTCTGGAAAACTGCTGGGCAGCCCCCCAGTCATCTCAGATATTTAGGGATTGAAAAGTTAACCCGTGGTAAACTTTAAAGTGTCTTGCTCAGTGCTTTGAGGTCATGGATAAAATGCACTACTGAAGGACAGGCAGGTTGGTTCCTGCCAAAAGCTGAGCTTGTGCAGCCCTGTTTGCTCTTAAAATATATGCTTGGGAGACATGTTCTGCTCTGAGACAGGAAGGAGACAAATTCCTTCATCATAGCTCAGAGCTGCCCACCCAGCTCCCAGCGCCAATCTGGGCAGGTCCAGCATGTCTAGGCAGTGGCTGCAGCATCTCTTTATGACTGGAAGTGATAAGCTCTGGTTTAAGGCTACAATGGTGCATTTGAAATTTCTATTTTCAAGCATTGCTTCTATAATTAGGTGGTTTTGTATTGTGTGCCTCTCCCCCAGGAATGGAAAAAAAAAACAACCCAACAAACCTGTGAGATATTTTGCACAAGTTCCTGCCCTCCAAAATGGAAAAACAGACTTGGGGGCTGAAGCAACTCCAGCTGCTCAGCTCATTTAATTGTTGCAAGTGAGGAACAGGCACTTTAGAAAGAAATGCTTCTTTTAATTGCAAACCAGCTTTCCACGATAATTTATTTCTTTTTCTTCCTGAATGAGATTTCATCCTGACCTCAAAACCACAGCCCTTTGGATCACACAGACAGGGTGTCACAGGATTATTTTACTCTGGGAGGGAAGCTCACTTCCACAAGAATTCCTCTATATTCCCACTGCTTGAGCTACAGTTGCCTGATCTTTCAGACTCATAATCTAAGTGGACCTGCATCACTGGAGCCCAATTTAATGCTAAGCCATAAATTGAAGGATCAGGAGCACCCAGCCACAATGAAATCCTGTTCACAGATTAGGGAGTCCTGGCTGAGCAGCCCTAGAAATTGCACTGGGGGACTGGAGTAAATCAATTGGATTCACACTAAGGACAGTGATGCTACTGAAATGCATAAAACAGAAGAGGGCAGGATCTCCCATTATCATGCACCTAAATATGGGGATGAGCCATCCAAAAGTGCAGCCTGACCTTTTCTAGCTGTGATGTCCCAAGTGCTGTCTTCACTTTCTGTCTGTTCCCTTTATTCCCTTTTCTTTTTCCCCCCTTCTCTTCCCTTCCCTCAACTTGAGTAGTGGTAATTTTGGGCTCTAAGTTAAAAAGAAATAATGATGGTCCTGAAAAGGGAACTGGCTTTTATACAAAGCTTAGAGTGAAGCTGGACCAGCCACATGTCCATTCCTTGGCATGGAACCTGGATAAGCTTAACACAGTTTAGGTACTCTTGGGAAAGGGCAGGAATAGACAAGTGTTCTCCTGAAGTAATATTCCATATATGAGACCTCACTGGGACTTCAGGTGGAGAAAGAAGGGTATTGAGATGAACATCTCCTGAAAGAGAATGCATTGTGCCACCCTTTCACCAAGTGCTTTGTGGATTGTCTCCCTTTCACAGGAGAAATCGGTGATGTGGAGCTTGAGCATGTGCTCATTTCATGCTCCATGTAGCAGCTCCACAGTGGAGAGGGACAGGGAGATGGGAGTTGATGCCACAAGCCATGAGCCTTGCTCTCAGAACTCCAGAGCTTGCTCATGGGACAAGGCTCCACTTAGTGCAGGGGGAAAGGCAAGCTGCCATGCCATGTCTCCATAGGAACAAAAACAATCGGAAAACATGGACTAAGCACTGTTCTTCAAGCAGAGCAGTTCATGCAAGAAGGAAAAGAATGAAGCTCAGGAAGGGCCTCCTACCCTGCTCTTCTCCCACTGCTCAGCACATCATTTCCTGCACCTCTGTGTGGCTGCCAAATGTGACTGGAGCATGGCTGGGGCAGGGAAGCCCTGATGCAGCAGGAAAGCTGATGGATGCTGCAGATGGCTGCAGCGGGGCTTGGAAATCCACAGCCTGTGAATGACCATGGCACAACCATTGATCCTTGGCAAAGCAGTGCTGTTCCTGCTTCAAATCATGGCCCTGCAGCTGCAGCTCTGATGGAGGACGCACAGGGAGTTCACTAAAGAAACTGTGTGGACATGCACACTCGTACCCCACACTTGGAAAGCTCAGATCAAAGGCATCTTCTGTGGAATTTCTCCTACCCACAATATTCTTGGAAATTGCCCCTCTGCCTGAAGAGTTTGCAAACAATAATGACTGGCCCTTGTTCAAACCCCTGGCTGTAGCTGGTGGGAGATGGCTCACCACACGGCTGCCAGCAGAGCAGTCTATCATAATTCAGATGTGGCTCGATCAAATTCAAGGCACTATAAGATGTGGAACAGATTACAGGCTGGATCATATAAGCCACAAACCACATTAAAAGCATAGGGACAACAATAGATATTCTGCTCTCACACTTAAACATGATCCTGAATGAAAGGATTTCCCCTGCCTCCAGCCCTTGTTCCCCTAAAGCAGGATTTCTGTCTCCAGAAAATGCCATCCAGTTGCATGAAGAGCCTTGGGAACTGTGAGCATCTTTGCATAACAATGTCACGTCAAAGAAATTCCTGCCTGCCTCTTGTCTACCACCTGATGTATTGTGCCCCAAAATGGTTTTGACTACCTGCCACCTCAGCAACACCCGCTGGCTATGAAAGTAGCAATTGCAGAGGCAGCTGTGAAAATGAAAAGTAAAATGGGGTGGAGGAAGGAGGGGAAAAGCCAGCTCCATGGTGTGCTGAAGTGTTGGGACAATGGAGGGAAGAGGAAGGCCAGCTGGGAATGAGTTTTGTCCTCCTCTTTCCAAATGAGAGATGATGTCTCTCAAGTGCCATACAAATGAGCAGTGGTGTGGAAGGGCTTTCTAATAATTAGCGATTGAAAATCAGTTCATTAACAGTGATGATCGGCACTTTTTAAGAGGGACAAATTGTTTCCCTGCAGAGAGCAGAGCCCTCTCTTGGGCAGCCCTACCATTATCTGTGGGTGTGTGTAGGGGCAGAAGGAGGAAAACCAGGGTACCCAGGGCCTGATGCTGAGCCTCCATTTTGGTTCTGGCAGCACCCTCAACCCCATGGGTGCTTGTGGAGTCCCTGGGAGATGGGGAATCAGGGCTCCCCAGCATGTCTAGAGCAGATGTAATTAAAGCCTTTCCTGCCTGCCACACAGCATATGGGACATGTTAGCAGAGTAATTAGATTTTGTGAAGTGAGTGTTTGCTGGAAAGCTGGAGGGTGGGTCGGTGGGACCAGGGAGAGCAGCAGTGCTGCCTCTCTCACCACCTCCGGCCCTCGCTCCAAATTGCTCCTTGTGTGACAAGTTGAGGAAATAATTAAGTGGTGGCTCATTTGCATTATTTGTTGAGTTTGTATGTATTAAAAAATTCTGAGGAAGCTGGTCAAGCTGTACAGATGTTGCAGATGAAAGAGAGGCTGTATTTGTGTGTGTGTGTGAGTTCTAAGCAGAAAGGCAGAGGTGGGAACTGGAGAGCAGAAAGGAGAGAGAAGGGAATGGGGAGAACAGAAAATCTGGTTCTTGCAGACATGGGTAAAATATGTGCAGTGCACAGTAAATTTGCCAGTTAGTGAAAAATTCCAGGAGCATGGAAACTGCTCATGAATTGGAGTCAGTGCATATCTCTGGTGAGGGATGGAGCGAGGGGAATCACACAGGCTTGAAGTGTTGGTTTGCAGGTTTCAGAACAGAGCATGTCTTGTTTTTACCAGGTGAAACTTTCTGAGGCAAGATCTTTACATGTTCAACTTACATTTTGATATAGTCTTTTTCACTTAAAATGAGAGCAGGCCTCTTTTCTAGAAAAATAAATAGGTCAAATAATAACTCAGTTTAAACAAAATTCTTGTCAGGATTGAATGAGTCATTTGTAGCTGTCCCACATTGAATGTTGTTTTGTTTTACTTCCCCCCAAAGCTGAGTTTTGAGGCAAATCATGCTCAGTTTATGCATCATACTGTTTTCTTTGGTCCAAATCTTTTGGTTTCCCCTATTGAAGTTGGTATTCACCCCACATTGTGTTTGTGCAGCTCTTACAAAGCAGCCAGTTCTCATAAACACTCAGCTTCCAGCAGTGATGATTGTGGAGCTTACTAATACATGGAATGGGTTTTATCTCTTCTTGAGAACACATCTATAATGACCTACCCTTTTTTCCCTCTTCAGGATGCTCATACAACAAATTGTGGATTGGGAAGGCTGGAAAATGGTGACCAACCACTGACCTGTCTGCAATGATTGCTGGCTCCAAAGCTTTTGTCTGGGGCAATGGTGAGTCTGGTGTTTGCTGTAGGTTAGGTGTGACACTGTACCTGTGACATGTTTTGGGTTTTGAAACACATCTGAGATGTGCAAGGGGAGGGAGAGGGGGTGGGATGTGGCTTTGTTTTGGGTAAACCCTCTTGTAGTGTCAAATCCTCAGAACTGCTGAGGAACAGAAAAATATGCCCACAACAGCAATGTTTACTTGGTGTACTGGAAAAATTGTCCACCCAGGTGTCCACAGGACCTTGGATCACCTCAGCTAGTTGGGAGAGACAAACCCACACATCCAGGCAATCCCAATTTTTACCATATTCTGAAAGCGATGATGAGGTAGGAGCAAGGCTTTAAGTGAATGACTGATGCTGAAAGTGGGGTCTCAGCAACTGTTTAATAAATGAACACTGTCTGGCTTCATATTTGTTCAGCATCTGCTTCAGCAGCTGCACCACTCCTTTTCTGGAGAGCCCTTGCTTCAGCTGGAGGGGGTAGCTGTGACTGAGGGCATGAATCTCCTCATATCACTGCCAGT
>WBNQ01011419.1:1415-13740 GCA_013401375.1 Spizella passerina
CTGGGAAAAATACCCATTGAAATCATAAAAACTCTCTGGATTTACACTGTTAGCTTCCCATAAAGCCAGCTGTTGATACCCAATTATTTTAAATGCCTTGCAATGATCCCAGCTCATTTCCTATCTGGGTCACACAAGGCCCTGCAAGCCAAAGCACACAGCCAGGCTCTTGTACTGCCTGAAGTGCATCTTTTGAAGACCTTTTTAATAAATACCTACTTTATTCCTTTAATACTGTCTAGCCTCTGTTTTAGGTAGCCTCACAAGGCATCAACAGCTAAAATAACTTAACAAGTATTTCTTTACCTTGGCCAGATTCTGTTGCTTCAGATTTTTGCGAGGACTGCTTCAATCCTTCTTTGCCTTTTTTCAATCTGCTCCTCTCAGCTGGAGTAGGCAGTTTTTGTCTGAGAGGTTTCAGTTCAAATGCCTGAAAGCCCATAACCGGATTTTTCTCCTCAGGAGGTCCTTCTTTTACAGAGTCCGTTTTAATACTGTCATTTTCTACAGTTTTTTGGTCCTCAGTGTCCACTGTTTTTTCACCATCTTGTTTTTCATTTTCTTCCCTGTTGCTCAAAGCCAGTCTTTCATCTTTATTAATGTGTTCAAGTTCTAATTGAATCTGCTTATACTTCAAGAGCAGATCCTCAAAACTTTCTTCCACAGAGCTTTCATTTTTAGAAGAATGGTTCTGCTTTCTAGATGGGGACCTTCCAAAAGTTTTAGCTGAAATACGGGTCAAGAAATTCAAGACAAGAACTTGTGTAATCTTAAAACAGTATCAATATTACCATTGAAGACCAATTAAGACAAGTGTAACTTATGACCATTCTCATATATTTTACCTTAAGGCTAGTTTGAAAAATATTCTGAATAAATACAACCAGCATGCAAAAGCTGTAGCCATTATTACATATTGACAAACATTTTCTCAAACCAACAATTTCAAATATCCTACTTATGACAAGAAGCTCATTAATTGCTGATAAGTCTCATCTCTTACTCCCACCACTCTCCCGGAAACAACAGCTATAATCCTGAGATGGTTCTCTATCCTGGAAAGTCAAACTTCCAGAATTCATAGTACTGACTTGCCATCTGACATTCTGAAAAAGACAGGTTAAATTCTTTCTTACTCATTTTAGACTTCCATAAAATGCCACATGTAGCCAATACTAAGTCAGCACAATTACACACTGCAGTAAATCAGGTTCAGCAAATCAGGTAAGGCAAAGAAGAATCAATGAACAACTGAAGGGAATAAAAAAAAGTAACAAAGACTTGAAACCAAAACATTCAGAAATGCTGAAGACAACTGACAATTACTAATTACTCAGAAAAGTTTACCTATGAATGTTCAAGGCAAGCAGCGGAAATATTCTTAGGCACCTCCATCCATAACAAAAGTTGCCACTATTTTGTCACTATCAACTCCTCTTACCTTAACCTGACCCTTGAAAAATGATCATGTAAAATTATCATGCTCAAGGGGAAATCTTTCAGGGTACTAAGTCGGGTTTTACTCATTTGACTCACAGTATCAACCCCACTGTGATAACAGCTGACTCACACACTCAGTTACACAAAACGCTTTTTGAACAACATCATCTCTTAAAACAATAAACAGAGTAAAAACAGAGGCTAAAACAGGCGTCCTCTGAATGCAGACATACTGAATCCAAAGGAAAACATACTTGTCTTCTGCTCTCAACAAGCATCGACTACTTGGATGTTTCTCTGTGTTAAGTTCTAACATTACTATGAAGAATCTCTGTAAGTATCCTGCAAAAGCTACTTCCATAATACCAGGAAATGTTTTGCTTTACAGCGCTTTCTCAAGTGTCAGCACAAAAAGCAGAAACCAGCAAAGATAAACTACATAAAATCCAAAAAGCAATCAAAACAGTCTATAAACATGTTTAAAATGCTAAAAACTGTATGCAGTATAACACCAAATTATGCAATAAGAATATCTGCTGAATTCCCTTCCAACACATATCTACTTCCAAAGAGCCAGCTACGTTCGTAATTTCGTAAGTCACAAGTCATTTTGAAGCTAGTAAGTCTAACTGCTATTTGCTATTGGAATACTTAAATAGCTCCCAAAGTCATCTGGAGATGGATAACAAGACAGTTTTGAGATTTTTTTTTTTGTGCTCAGGATAATACAATTGCTAGAAGCTCCCACCAAGAAATTCTGTGGTTCAGATATGTAGAAATTTTTTTAGCACTTCTAATGCATGACACATTAAGTGCTGTGAAAGGTAGACAAGCATGTACATACTGAAACAACTGTGCTTCAACCAACTCAAGAGAAACTTCACCCAAGAACCAAAAAGAAGAAACTGGGAGTTAGAAATGAAGAAAAATGTACACTGTGAAGAGTTCAGAATTCAATGGAAACAGGAAGTCCCATAACGGTTCTGTATTTCAGACTCAAATTCCACAATTCTCTATGCAAGAATTCCTGGAGAATTACTATATAACAGCTTAACATTAAAGTTGCCAAGAATTTAAAGAGAAAAGCCTAATAAAAGTTAACATCCAAAAAGAGTAACAGGAATTATTTAAGTTCTCTATCTTAAAGAATGTCCCTTATTCCACTTACATATATATTCCTATAAAACATGGTGCAAAGCACAAGTTCCAAGGATAAATCAAGCAAACAATCCCTGTATTACCAGACTGTCATGGTTTACCCCCCCTCAGCAACTTATTACCCCACACTCTCACTCCTCCCTCCCTTCCATGGTGGGATGGGGAAAGAACTTGGAAAAGGGAAATGTGGGTCGAGGGAACATGGACTGATAAAAGAAGAGTTTAATAATGAAAATCAAGTAAAATAGTAATAATAATGAAAATGGAGATAACAAAAAGAGTAGAATAATGCCCAAGGAAGGAGGGTGATACACAATACAATTGCTCACTACCCACACTGAGAGATGCCCAGCCCAGCCCCAGGCAGCAATCAGTGGCTCTCAGCTAGCTCCCCACAGTTTATACACCGGGCATGACATTCTGTGGTATGCAGCACCACTTTGGCCAAGTTTGGGTCTCAGTTTTGCACACTACCAGCCTCTTCTGCACCTCCTCACCGGCACAGCATGGGACATTGCAGGTCCATGACTTAGTGCAGGCACTTCTCAGCCTAACATGCTTCTCAACATTATTCTCACAATTATCAACATTATTCTCACATTACACCCAAAACACCGCACTGTACCAGCTACTAAGAAGGTCAAAATCAGGACTCAAGACACTTAAAACATTTTATTTTCCAGAGGGAACTTCAGATACCATTCCAGGCCACAAGCCTCCTTGTACCAGCTGATATGAAAGTCTCCTCTGAAGTCACATGCCAATGAACTACAGTGGTACTCCGCTAATGTTACCAACATGGAGGTACCTTAGTATTTATTAATTCTCTAAAGCTGACTGTATTAGGTGACAAGGAAGCTTGAAAAAACAGAAAGTAACTCATATTGAGGGAAAATCATGGACCTTCCTTAACTATATGATCCATAAACAATTGAATGGTCACTTATTAAAGAGAAAGAGTAATAGAACATCCTCCATCTACCACGTTTCAACAGATGTGTAAATCTTAAGTGCCAAGAATAAAAACACTTCCAACATCCTCATTTTCTACTTTTGGTTTGAAAATGCAATTATTCGTTTCTGAATCTCTTTTAATGAAAAGAGAGAAGGAGACTGCATCAGTCTCATTAAGAAACATTACAAGTTCTGTTTTGGACAATCTCCACATTTGTCCTGCTAAACTCCTTATACAGAAAGTAACAACCTTCAGGCACTCAGAGCAACACTGCAAAGAGACTTGAAAACTATTTTCAGCATTAGAATTGTCTTACTCTGAAACCTTGGGCAAATCACATCTTCACGTGCCTCTCAAGATAAAACCCTTCAATGAAGGGCTCCAACGAAGCCTTCAATAATGCCATAATCTGAGACTAAATGAAATCATCTCTATTGCTAATTTACACATTCCATCTACATTTAAACAAATAAATACTAATGTCATAAATAATGATCTTGTATCTAAAACAAGATTCAAGAGACATAAGAAATCAACCCATGCAGTTGGCTCTAGCAAAAACACATCCTTTGACTATTGACATGAAGGACAATAGAACACTGTAAAATTCTGGAGAATAGGATTTAACCACTATCTCTCTTGCTCACTGCTTTTACACTCATCTACATTTTCAGTAAGGCAACAATGCAGTCACATCAAGCAACCGAGGTGCCCCAAGCTACACTCAGCATCAGTTCTTTACTTTACTTCCTCTAGCAGATAAGAAAAATTAGGCAAGTCTTTCCCACCACTTTTGCAATTTCTGCTCCGAGAAGCACAAAATATCAGAATTCTCGTAATGAATGACCTAAACTCTTCAGAGCAATCAGTGGAGAACATCCTACAAGAAACGGGTATGGCTTTCATCTGAACGCACATACAATTTGTGTGTGCACATCCACTCCAGCTTAGCTAAAACTGACTAAAGCTAAACCTATGTGTAATAGCCTCTGCAGGGATGAAAGTGAAAATGAAAATAAACAGTAGAACCTTCATTGCCCAATACAGTAAATTAACAAGCTTAGGACTCTATCTTTACAATTGTGACACTAATTATACATATTAAAATTGCCGCACCAAAGACTGACCCCACTTCACAATATTCGCACTTGGGGCTAGAAAAGCAGCCGCCCGGAATCCAACCGACAAAAGCTTCCTTTCAGGCTATGCTTTTGCTTTTTCCCTACACCCGACGGATCGGCCGAGCCGCCAGCTAGGCCACGGCTGTAATCCGACTTCCCAGCAGCCTCTCCTTAAGTAGGGCCGGCTGCCCCGGCCAATCCCCAGGATTAGCTTTGGAGCTTCTCTCTCCGTTAGCGCTGCGGGAATCCTACCGCCAGCGCGGAGGGAACCGCGTCCCCTCCCACGGCTTTCGGCCACGTAGCGCGGCACGGCCACACCCAGGCCCACCGCGGCAGCGCGGGCCCCCCGCCCCGCTCACGTCTCAAGGATACATTTCCGAGGCGAGGGCTCCCTCCAGCCCTGGCTGCTGCTGAACCCGGCGCCGCCTCCCCCTCCGGGCGGCCTCCCCGGCGGGTTGCCCGGCCGATCGCTGCAGCCTCGGCTCCGGCCCCAGCGCCCACCGCCCCGGTAGGGCCGGCCTCGGAAGCGGAACCGATCCAGGGCGTTGTGGCTGCGCTCCCAGAAGGAGAGCCGGGGGCCCGTGTCGGAGTGCGAGCCCGGCGGCATCCGCGGCGCCGGCGGGTGGGAGCGGAACGAGTCCTTAGGCCGGTACCCGCCATGGCCGTGCACGTGTCCCGTGTCGGGCGGAGGCTGGTGCCGCGAGCGCGGGAAGGGCCGCCCGGGGGAGGACATGGAGCCGCTCCCGTGGAGCCCGGGGGGCGGTCGGCGCCTCGAGTACGGCCTGCTACTGTTGCTGCTGCTACCGCCGCTACCGAGGCCGCCAGCATGCTCGGAGCCGCCGCCATAGGGCCCGAAGCCGTTGTTGTCATCGTCGCTGATCTCGCCATCCTCCAGCTCCCCTTCCTCCTTCGGGGAGAGCCCGCTAGGGTCGGGCGCGGCCGCCGCCTCCGCGGCCGCCATGGGCCCACGACAACGGTCTCGGCGCGCCCTGCGGCCCCTCGGCTAGCCCGCGCAGACTCTCGCGAGACCATGCCCGTCCCTCCCGCTTGGGAGGAGACAGAGCCGAGATGCGTAAGAGAAGAAACGGCTCCGGGCGACGCCCCTATTGCGGGGTATCCTGGGTAATGTAGTTCTCCGCTGGGGCGAGCCCATGCAAAGCACGGCCGGGAGACGCCGGCGCCTCAGCCAATCGCGCAGCGGCGGCGGGTGGCGAGCGCTAATGGGCCCGCGGCCCTCCATGTTGGTAGAGGACCGGGGGGGAGGCCGCCATCTTATCGAAGGGCATGGCGTTGTGTGGGAACGGAGCAGTGGCATGGCGGCGGGCTGCCCTGCCCTGCCCTGCCCTCCGGCGCAGGACGATCAGTGGCAGCTCCCTTTAGCGCCGTCCAGGCTGCGGGGACTTGGGCCTCCTGGGTGCTGATTGCGGGTGCTGGGTGCCATTTCTCTGTTGGTGCGGCCTATGCCCTGCTGCTCTCCCCGACAGTGCACAGGCTGCTAGAGAAGGGAAAGCAGCTGGTGTTCAGGCATTAACCCCCAGAACCCTCCTAGTAGCTAAACTCATGTTAAAATCTTTAAGAAGGAGGTTTCTGCAATGCCTTCCAGAGCTGTAATTGCCTAGAAGTGAAATGTCCTAATGCCTTCAGTGATAAAAGTGACAAGTGAGCATCAGAGAAGATAAAGCCTAAACAACTTCAATAATTCGTTTTATTTTCATATCTCTAGGTAGTATTCTGTTGCTACCTGGTTGGTTGTTGAGGGATGCAACATCCTACCAAGACTGCTGACTGGAGAGCAGTAATGACTGCTTGTGCAGAAGAAAACTCATTTTAAATAAAACTTTTCTAAGTCAGATTGGTGTCTCCTGTAAAACTCACAAACTCTGACTTTAAAAACTGAGAAACCCGAGAGGTTCCTTTGAATTATGCATGCTAAATGTCTTTGCAGATTTGTCATGGTTTTCAAACTTGGGGAAGGATGGCTGCATCTTCATGCTTTCCCTGAGAGTGAATTATTAAGATGTTTTGTAGGGTATTTTTTAGTGAGTAATGTGCTATGAAATCACAAGCACCAAAATAAAACTCGGTGTCATGTTGCTGTTTATTTTCCCTTGCCTTCCTCTCTAGCCTTTGTTTAAGTCCAGCAAGAAGAGAGAGTGGATAAAGCATATGCTTTGTAAGGTCCAAAATGTTCTGCCAAACAAGCTTACTTTTCTTTGCTCAAAACACTTTTCATCCTCTTTGATCTAACAGGACAAACTATATGAGTCAAAATAGATACCATTGCAGTGACTTCATATAAAACAGGATAGAGTAATGGAAGATGTATATCATATCCTAAATTTATCAATTTTTTTCTGTTTAAAACAACATGCATTCTTTGAAGATGTTTACAGGGAAGCAAGTTAAAGGCTTGCTGTTTCACTCCCCCTCCCCAGCCCATGTATACATCATTCTACATTAGTATGCTGTTTGTGTCAGTACTTCTACTCAAATTGTTGGTGTCTCTAGGAATCAGGCTTGCGTTATTTTACATATCCCACAGGACTAAAAACATGCAAATATTACGTAGGACATACTGAAAACTTCCTCAAGTAGCAGCTGGAGGTCAAGCAGGTTTTTAAACATTGCTAGGTGCCTGTGTCCATGTCTGAAATCTAACCCACTGTAGTTACAAAGCAGTTTCAGTATCACTGCATGTAAGCTGCAGAAATTTCCCTCCCAGCACACGTCCTTACTTAGGCATCCCAGGGCGTTGCATATATCTGATTCCAGTTGCATTTGAACAGTTACCTTTATTTTTAAGTGTGTTCATGAACCAGTAGGAAATTACTATCAGTATCTTTTAGACAGAAAAGGAAAACATTTCTAGAACTGTAAAATATTGGCAAAACAAGCTTTTTTATGGGAAATTACCCTGACATGGGTATTCCCACTCTATTGATTTTTATTGTATGTTTGTTTACTGTTTATTCAACTGTGCTGAATTTATTCAAAAATGCTATATGATCTGTATTATAAATTTCTATCTAAGAGAAAACTTAACCATCTGTACTTAACCATCTGTAAAAGAATACCCTGAGAATCTTCCAGTGGTTTTGTATATCCTGTAGTATCATATGTCCCTTCCTTCATTTCAGTCATCTGATATTCCTAGCTTTTTGCTAGGTGATCACAGGAGTAATTTTAAATTTTCAGAAACAAGCAGATTCACCACAGTTATTAAATAGAGAAATTGATAGTGTTAAATTCTTTTCTGTAAAGGGAATAAAAAGGCATGTGTAAAAAGAATGTGTTTTTCTGATGGTTTTGCTACCTGCACATTTGAACAAAGGCCATAAACATTTGAAAACTGCAAGGGAGCTGCCATTCAAGGAGAAGACATTAAGAAACTTCCTTGCTTATGACATGAATACTAGATATAGAATTTTTTGTGAGGTTTCATTGAAATTTGTGAACTTAAGAGAAAAAAGAAAGAAATTTTATTTTAGCTGCATTTGACTTCGTGCCTGTAAAACAGATTATATTGCTGCTGGAGAAAAAAATGTATTAAATAGTGAATATATTTTCAGTAAAGGACAAATAAAATAATTTAAAATATAGAAGATAGTACATTTTAGTACAGGAGCACAGAATTTAACTTGTTTCAAAGTTTGAGGCAGGAAATTAGTTACATATTTACCATATAAATTAAATTCAATGATAAAAAGTAAAGTGGATTTTGTTTTCACAGAAGCACAGTCTGAGTTACAAGAACTTGGTCAGATTTCAGACATATAAGACATTCAGTATTTTTGGTACTATAATATTTGGCTGAAAGTAACATTATTTTTGCTCTTCTTGCTTTGTAAGTGTCAATTACCATCATAGGTTCAGGGTAGATCCCCTAGTTGGTAAGGTAACAAAGATTAATATATTCTTTGCATTTTTTTCCACAGTTTTGTGTTTTTTCCTGTGTTCTGCCTGTGCCAGCTGACACAATGTCCAGTTAATCCACAATTTGACCCTGTTGCACAATTTGACATAATTTTTTTGTTCTGTTTCTTAAACCATTTCTTCTGGATTATTTTTATTTTTATTTTTGTTTTTTTTTTTTAACAGAAAGTTGGGTGAAATCTTCCAAAGAAGAAAGTTTCTATCCAATTAGGAACATCCAACTTCAAAATAAGCAGTAAGTGTAGTTAATTTCTTACTGAACATAGTCTGAACACAATGCCTTCAAAATGTCTTGAACAAAATGCCCTCAAAATATATATGAAAGTAAAAAGAAGTAAAAATTAGAGGTGACCGTAAGATTGAAAAAAGAACAAAGAATCACATTCAAATAGCAGGCAGAGCTGCATAATGATAGAATTAAATACTTGCCTCATGACATGCTTAAAATTAATTAATATTTTACCAAGAGATATATCTGAGCAAATTATATTAAATACCGAAAGGAATCTTCCCTTGGATGAGGTAAAAATATGAGATATTTATATTTTACAGAAGTTATAAAAGTTATAAAAGCTTTTTAAATAAAAAAATAATCTGTAATTTTTATTTTGATATTTATGGTGAATTAATGGTAAAATACAAATCAGTCCCATTGTTATGTTCTTATCACTTGGTGATGAGAAAAATCTCCTTTTAATGACTGCAATTATTCAATACCTATCAGTTACTAAAAAATACTTTTTTAAAATCTGGAAGATGTCAAAATGTGATTTTAGGTTTTAACCTCAGGTATTAGTAGTCTGATGGAAGAGCTGATTCTAAGAGTTCTGTCTTCCCAAAAGACAGAACTCTTGCACACAAGAAGCTTTTTTCTTTTGCGAGAGATTTTATTTTTAGGAAAATAAACTGCAGATAACTTCAGATGAAACACACTCAAGTAGCAGTTAACTCCCTCCTGCTAGATGTTGCTAAAAGAATGGAAATTTCCTCTCAGGAACCTCAGCACCCTTTCCTGTATCCTCAGAGGTTTTCCACTGAGGATCCTGCATTGCTACTTGAGACCTACACAAGCTTTTGAGCAAGGACTCCTAGAAGTGGGCAACATGTTGAAGAGAAGTGAGCAAGCAAAGTCAGAAACTGAACCACAGTTCATGTCCTCTTTAGGGCAAAGAAGACTATAGGCTTTTTCTGTTGAGTTTGTACTTGTATTGGACACCTAGCCCATGATTAACTCCAAAAACTGTCTTGAGTGTGTAATGTTTTGGTTTTTTTGCCCTTTGATGGCATGTTTGTTGTTCCTTAATTCTTCAAATTGTGTACAGACAGGGTTGATCATAGTTATTTGTAGTGTTATTTGTAGAATGCAGATGCTACAGCCAAGTTAGAGGTATTTAACAGATCAAGTGTCTGTGGTAATTTTTTATGCTTGGATAGATATGCAAGTACATACATAATAGATTACATGCAGCATTTTCCACTATTTTGGTATTTTCCTCAGTGATTTTTAAATACTTCTGATATTCCTCAAAACATAAACTCTGAAACTAAAAGCTTAAATTAGCATCACTCAATATAAGCAACTGTAACTTTTCTATTTGACAGGTAAATACTGCCTTGGATTTGGTTCCACAGAGAATGATGGAAGGAGAAAGAAGTGAAGAAATAAACTTCACAATAATTTCCTGGGATTTTTTTTCTGAAATTATAATGTAGCATTGTCATCTATGTATGGAAGGTATGATACCTTTATTTTTGTTAAAAATACTGTAGAAACGTATAGAAGCAATATCCTATAATGTCCTGCAATTTTGAGAATTACTCTTTCCCATGTGGCATGTTGTATTTGCTTTCAAATAACAAGTGTTCCCAGGTGCAACTAATCCCAGGTGATGGGTAGGAGTTGGAGCTTCATGCATATCTCTATTGGATCAACTTGGATCAGTTCCCATCTGTGACCTTGGACAAGGAATTTCTACCTTCAGGGCTTTCCAGATTGGTTGTTTTACTGACAAATTACATGCCATGGGAAGCATGATGACACCTTCACTAGAGTGAGGAGGGATATTGAAACACACCCAGCATTTTGAAATATTTAAGTCTTTAGCATAATGGTAGGCCAAATGAAGAATAGTATTTTAATAGGTTAAGCAAAGATACAAAAATTTTCAACTGTTTGGGGGCAGAGTGTGTTTATGGATCTGATGCTGTTGATATTGAGTCCTCTGTGTGTGTCACTTTTGTGTAGACTCAGGTCTGGGGTCCACAATGGTGGTACATTCAGAGACAAGTTCTGGAAGGACTTTTTTTCAACCTGTGAGTGAATAGTCTTGCCACTATTAGAGCTCACCTGTAGCTTGGATCTGTGTGGTGGATTAGGTGAGCTCTGCAGCAACCTTATGGGCTTACCTGTTGCAATTTCCCATGGACATAGTGCGTGTTTTTATTCATAGTGACCTTGATGTATATTAGGGCCAAAGGGAAAGCATTTGTCCCATTTGGGCTGGTTTATTCACAAAGCTTGGCCAGTATAATTCTTAAATAGATTTCTTCCTTTCAGCCACTTCAAAGTGTAAATGCCCTTGGGTTCCTACGGCTTGACAGGTCCTCTGGACAACAGGTCCTGTGAAATGAGGACTATATGAGGACACTGTATTCACTATGTGGTACAGTGAGTATTCCAAAATGATGCGTTGTCTGAAAAGTTTCTTAGTGACAGTAGTAGCATCAGCATTTCTATATGGACAGACCTCTACCCATCCTGAGAAAAAGTTTATGATTAAACAAGTGTATTTGTGGTTACATTGTTTGGATATCTGCATAAAATCCACTTGCAAATTTACAAAGGAAACCCATGTGTCTAAATGTGCTGCATCTTTGGTTTTGACCCTTCATCTGATGTTATGGACCAAACAAATTGGGAAAGTGCTGCAGTACTGCTGTGCTCTTATAAAAAATTTGGGCCAAACCAAGCTTGCACTGATGCAATCACACCCCCTTGCCAGAGTGAGCCACCAGGTGAGTCACACCAGCAAAGTAAGGAGGAGCTGAGGTGCAACAAGGTGGTCATCTGGGGACAGCCATGAGGACTCAAGGTATAACTGGCACTCCTGGCGCAGTCAGGCAATGTTTTCATCTCCCAGGGCTGAGTCTCCTGCAAAACAGTTCTGAAAGAGAAGCAAATGGTGACTTCTGTGTAGAAGGGCTGATGAGAGCATTTACAGGAGTGTGCCAGCCAGAAAGACCCACTGTCCTTGCTGATTGATCAATTAAGGCCATTTCTTGTTTGGTATCATCATAAGGAAAAACATGAGTGTAGTATTTTACTATTGCTAGGAACAGGCAGTACTAATGCTTGCAGAAGAGCTTCAACATAGCAGCAAGGCACTTGTATTGGAGTGCAAGGCAATATTAAGAAGCTGAGTTTCTTTCAAAGTTATCCACAACTGTGCATAGCCCCAAAGGTATATCAGGAATTGGTGTAACACATGGCTGAGGAAAGCCCATGGCTCTTGTGCAAGTACAGAAGTGTTAATCAGGACAGCAAGTCCTGCAGTTTGCACTGGAGAGCAATAATAAGCTTCCACTCCTTTGGTGGAAGTACAGACATCACATCCTGGAGCTGCATCGGAGGGCTCTCCCTATGAAGAAAGGCTGAGAGAGTTGTGTCAGTTCAGCCTGGAGAAGAGAAGGTACAGGAAGACCTTCTAGCACCTTCCAG
>WBNQ01011420.1:5020-20604 GCA_013401375.1 Spizella passerina
CTTGGTTCCTAAAATGTTATTTTATTTCTAACACCCAGGCAGCTTCACCTCTCACAGTGAGGGCTGCCATGCTAACACAAATAAGGAACCTACCTGCCATGAGTTTTAATCACTGCCTTGTTGATTTGCTCTCAAAAAGGGCTGTATGCAATAGCTTTAAGCTCCAAAATGTGAATGGGGACCTGTCCAACTGGTGGTGCAACTACTAGAATAAAGTAACATGGGTGGTAACAATGAAAAAAAAAAGAGTATTTAGTTAGATGAGTCCTTGGCTGCAATCACTTTAGATACAGGCAAAGAAAGCCAAAGGCATGTGGGATGTCTTTTCTGCAGAAAAGCTTAAAATAGAAAAGGAAATCAATACTCATTTACAGTATCTGGCAGTCACTGAACCAAAACATACATGTACACCTACAGCTGGGCAGAAATAACAACATTTATTTAAACCACAAGCTGTTATTCTGCTGCAGGAATGCTATGTTTCATGTGGAACACTTCACCAGAGACTGTACCACGTATTTCTGACCATTTCTAAAAAGCCTCAACAATATCCAGAGCAAATGCTTTCAATACCACAGTTATTAACCCCACAGCTTCCACTCCTTCCGTTCCTGGCAAAGAAAGAGTGAGAGCTGGTGTGGAGGGGAATGTGCCCAGCAGGAAGCAAACCTCTGATGGGCAGGGCCCTTAAATAATGCTTCAGAACAGAAATGTAAACCTGTGTGTAAAAATGAGGCAATGTTTCCACTATGCAAAATTACAGGCTTCAAAGGAATAGAGTTGAACAAATCAGCATTCCCCAACCACTGAAAGTGAAATGAAATGTAAACAAAGTGAATATGCTGATTGCTTGTTTTTTCCCCATTCCCCAGCTCTGAGGAATGTGACCAGTAAATAAACAGGATAAATAATAACAGCAGCTGGCTTTTGTACAACACTCCTCATACAGAAAACCCAAAATGCTTTACAAATGGTGCAACCAGGGCACTTGCAGAGGTCACACAAGGCAGAGATGACTGGAACCTCAAGACATTCTCTGATCCATTACCCCACCCAAGCAAGGATCAACCCTTCTTCCCACTGCCACATAAATTGAGCACAAAGGTAAAAAGCCTTTTCTGTGGCAGCACAGCATGCCAGGGGCAAGGAGGGACACACAGTGTGAGTAAAAACCTGACTCTAAAGCAGCCAGCAGGAGATCAGCAGCAGAGTTCAGATATCACCATGGGTTCCCTGTGCTACAGGGAAGGGGGCCACAGTGAACCTGGAAGGAACAAAGTCAATTGAAAAAAATCTTTCTGTCCTAATGAATTTGTGGGCATCTAAAATTGTCAGAAAGATGCTCTGTGCATTTTCAGGACAAGCTGGGTTGAGATGTTCCACATCTCTTTTTTGGGGACAGACAGAGGATGACTGAATGCTGATCGCTTGATGTCTTTTTAATAACATGAGGTTATGAATGCTGCTCAGAATACAGATTTTAATGCTCCAAATATTGTAGACTAGCTCTCACATAAAATTGAAAAAATGAAGAAAAAGCTTAACCATTAAGTCAGCTGGATGTTATCTTACAGAAATTTAATTACTTACTGCTTCCTTGTCACTCCTAATGCCTTTCACCCAGCAAATTAAACCACTGCAGATTTCTGGAATTGACAATTGAATTTGAAAGCCCACTGAGATAGTTTTGAAAATAGAAGTTAAAACTATGTTGAAAAATTATAAAAATAAGCTCATCTTGTCTGTTGGTGAACCAACAGACCTGCTGATATCTACTGCAAATTAAACCAAATTCTGTTTTAAAGAAAGGCCAATGTTTTAGGTCTTATTCCCTTACTCTGCAGGCTTCAAGCTTGAGCAAGGAAGAAAGAAAACATACAGAGCAAGACGTTTATCACAGGTCAGACAGACTTCTGAAAAAGATCAGCAGTCTTTCTTGCACACCAAATCTATAGTAGTTTGTACATTTTCTCCTTACCTATCCGTACACAACACCAGAGCAAATGATAACTACCCTGTTACTGCTGAATGTTTGGCTTTAGCCCAGTTGTCAATATTTTTTCTCCCTTTTTTCTCTGTTCTTTCTTTTCAATGACTGCCACTGAGACAATTTACTTGCAGCAGAAGTAAACTAATTCAGCAGAGAACAACTAATTCATCGCTTAGTAGATTTTATTTAAAATCTCTCTTCAAACATCAGGCATTCTTCAACCACCAGCTGCTCAAGAAATAACTTACTTTCTCTGGCAACTTTCATCTAGAGACTCCAGCCCCAGTTTGTATCACTTGACTGGATGACTACACTACAACTGTAGACAAGGAAATAAAAGTATGGATAAATTGTAAGTCTGATTCTGTAAATCACTGGTCATTGTGTCATGATTGTCTTGACCATGTTCTGTCTGCTCTCTGTTCCTCATTGCCTCCTTTTTTCTGTTTTTTGACACTAAATTCTCTAGGTCTAGCAAGTTGCCTTTGCCATCACTCAGTATGGGTGGATTCAGAGGCTTCCATCATCAAGTGAGTGCCTGCCAAACAGAAACAAAGACAGTTCCTGGCTGCAGAGCCAGTGTCTGACACAGAAGGAGGGACTCTTTCATGCCAGTGGAAGTACTCATGAAGTTTGGTGTTACTCAAGGCTCCCTTCAGACACAAACATACTGCATCTGCCTGAGAGGAACGAGCCCATTCCCAAGAAGAAAAAGACCAAGACCAAGACCTATCCCCTCTCCTGCTGATGGGGATATCCCACAGGAGCAAGCTTGGAGGCAGGTAAATCTGACTGCAGTGCTGTGGCCACCAGGACAGCTTCCACCAGCCGTTCCCCTCCTGGCTCCAAGGCCACACCTTGGTACCACTGTGTGGGCAGTGACTCTGGTCAGCTTGGGGATGCCTTCCTGCCACCACCACCCAGTGACTCACCCCAGCCTGGTTGCTTCAGAAGATTGTGGCTGGGACTAGCCCAAGGTTGGTATTTGGGATTGCTGCACCAGTATTTTTCTTTCAGTTAACATAAGTGGAAGAGGAAACCCTAGAGGAGATATAATTCTAATGATGTCTAAAAACTTGACTTACCCTGATGTTTGCTGATTTCCTTCTTTCCTGTCATGGACAATAAGTCATACTGACACAGCGTCACAATGTCTGTGCTGTGCAGTACAGGACAGGGATGGCTGGGTGTAGTTAAGGATGTAACTGGGGTGGGATGAGGTAAAGGACCTGCCTAAGCATATCTTTAGGGATCTCATGGGCAAGATGTTATCTCCTTGGATACCTGGAATAATCAGCCATTTGCTATCAGGGTTGTGTCACATCTCTAGCATAAGGGACAATAGGAGGGTTCAGACTCTGGTGGCTTCCATTCAAGTGGGAACACATTAGGACAATGACACGCCTGAACCTAGGGAAGGCAGCTCAGCCAAATCTGTCTGCAGGGACAGCTCTTAGAACAATGCAATTTCCCTAGAAGAACAAAGAGGTCAGATGTTCACCCTGACTTTGAAAAGGACAAAGTCACAGCAGTCTGAAGGGAACTTGCAAGGCCAACTCCTCTGCTACAGACATCCAGAAAAAATAGCCTCTTCCAGCCAGAACAGCTGTACAGCCAGTTCTTGTAGCTGTATCCACAGTGATCTAAAAGAGCTGCTGTGTGTTCCCAAGGGATGTTCCAGGAGTGCTAGAGAAACTGACGGAATGAACTGTGTGCAGCTCTTTTATTATTTTCACTAAACCCATATATTCCTTGTAGCAGTGAAATAAAGTGCTCTTGAATCTGGAACCCTGCTATGATCACTGAGTTGTCTGCTTCAGCTGTTGTGCCACCACCCACAAATAGCTGGTTCAGAGCATTCCCAGTTTGATAAGATGAAGAAGAGGTCAGTGGAGGGTCTGCCCAGGTTAAAGATCTCTAAATGCTGAGTGACCAGCTTGGGCATCCATTGGAGTCATGGCACAAAGCCAATACTGATCATCACACTTGCATTCCAATTAAAAGCAAATGAACTGTTTGTTTTACAGATGCCAGGTTTGCTTATCCTTCAGTCTCTGGCAGAATAATGAGCAGAAAAATTATCTTTACAACAGTATATTTAGCCCATTTTTCTTCTTTTCTTCTGTTTCTACCTCTACTTCTTATATTCACCATGCTGGACAGCATTGTTTCCAATTCATCAGGTGGCACACAAAACCAACACTGATTTTGCTTTTTCTTGCTGCTCTCAGGATCAGGATGAAATATTGCTGCTTTGAGACTCACAACAGGGAACTCCAAAAGTCACCTTGTTCCCAGACACTGATGTCACAAAGTTGTACACCTGTGCTCTGAAGCAGATCCTAACAGGGCAATGAGCAAAAGGGACAGTTTAATTACAATTGTTATTCCATTTGCTATTCACCTTTTCCCTTGGTTTCTGGGGAATACAAGGCAGATCTGCTCGTGGTGGACATTCCTGTGGAGACTGAAAAATAATTATGATACTGGAGAAGCCTGTTGGAAGTATCTGCAGTGAGAACCAAAGCAGCTCCCCTGTCTGTCAGAGTCCCTCTCACACAAAGCTGCTTTGCTAATTTGCCCATCCTCTGGAACCACATAAGGAATCATAAAAGGATGCCCCCATTCACAGTGAACAAGACAGTCACATGGAGCAGAGATAACAGAGGCATTAAAGGAACACATACACAGCTGATGAGAAGAAGGGATGCTTTAGACACTCAGGCAGTAGCAATACAGCAAGCAAAGCCTGGAATGTTGATTTGACAATGATCATTGTCATTTCCCTTTGCAGTGTGTGCAATGGGATCAGAAAAACAGAGGGAGCTGAATTCATCCTACAGCAAACTGTGCTGACATAAGTCACTTTGCATCCTACAGATTTGGCTTTAATTTTGAGTTGACCTCATTAGTACAAACAAAGTCTTCTTCAAGAATGATGCTGAATTAGAAACTGCTTGAAATATTTCTAGAGACTAACACAATACACTATAATTAAAGACATTATAATCAGTGACTTGATTTCTTTTGCTCTGACTTCACTTTGCCTTACTTATTTATTTATTCATTCACTTTGGAAAGGTCTGAAAGTCAAATTCAATTTTGTCATTTGCTCATGCTGGGAGCTGCGCTGTTCTTCTGGAAATGGCATGGAAGTGCTGGTAATGAGATGCCAAAATCATCAAGCAATATTTACAATTTAAGGGCCAGTTCAAATACAAAAGCAATTTGTATTTCTGCACCACAGGCACATCTGCAAAATCTTTGGGGAACAGAGAAATCTGTTTTCTCCTTGTTGGCTTGGCCTTGCATTACTAACAAGTCAGAAAGAATGGCAGGCGTTCTTCAAAGAGTAAAAGAAATGCAAAAAGTAAATAGAGAAGTGGGTGCCTTTTGTTTGTTTAATTTTGTATTTTTAAACACATCTCAGGTGTAGAACTGAAAGAACTCTTAGAAAGGCACTGTTTACTCAGACAATTGCAGCTCTGTTTACTTAAACTGTGCTCACCGTGTCTGAAGTTGAGCCAGCCCGTTGCAGTGTAAGTTAACAATGGCCCAGGAATGCCTCTGTGACCCACGGGCAGAGAGCCACAGGGGATCCAGGCAACCCTCTAAGTCCACCTAGAGATCACTGAGACACTCAAGCACCGTGCTAACTAGCCAGATAATGGTTTCTCTTTGGTGACTGAGGAAGCTCACATTCATACATGTCTGGAAATCACATTTTCAAGTGCATCCTTTAGCTTCAAGGGTCTCAGCTTAAAGTGACTGATCTGCCAGGAGAGACCTGGGCATCACTCTGTCTGAAGTCAGTGGTAGGTACAGCTATGAGCACCCTTGAAAGAATCACTCTGAGCCAATAAATCTCACAGGATTTACTTGAGGTCAAGAAGAGGGGCTAAAAGTGCCCCACAAAAAGCTATTTGTGCTTATCTAGGTAGTGACAAGAATGGAGGAAGCGTCTAGAAAAGGCTACAGGGATTTAGACCACAGAGGAAGAAGGTCACCTCTGAAGTTCCCCAGGCCCTTCAGGGGCCTCAAAGGAAATGTCTTGACTTCTCCTCCCAACTTTCCTTCCCCTTCCTCACCAGCATCTATTCTTAGCAGCTTTGTCTGAGAGCTGGGAATAGAACTTGGTTTCTTAATTCCTCACCCCCTGTTACCTCATATTTTGTCTCAGAGTGCTCAGGGTGGTGACAGAGGTTTAAGCCTTGCTTATGTTTACACAGTGACTGCTTTCCCATTAAATAGGGTTTCTTTGGCTACTGGGACATGCTATAGGCATGAGATCAGCCCTGTTTGGTTCTAATGATTTAATTCCTTCAAACAACATTACAAAGACCTGAAAGTGCCATGCCTTGCCCAGACCCTAAGCGTTGCATTCAGCAGTGAGCACTTGGTGCCAAAGAGTTACCCATTTTCATGGTCCACAAGTTCTGCTGTTGGCACAAAACATGAAAACACCACCAGAACACGCTGCTTTTTCTTCCCTGCTGCATTCAGCAAGGGGAGACCACTTAATTACACTTTAAGATGGAACTGGCTCAACAAGTTGGGCAGCCTGCAGGGCTGCTGGCCAGGGAAGCTGCACCTGCACTGCTGGAGAAGACGACACCCAGGGCCCAGCTCTGCTGTTGGGAGTGACTTCCCACGCCAAAAACAAGTGGAAAACACTGCCTTTCTTCTTCCTTAGTCCCATTACTCCTTACTCCATCTACCCCATCTAATCATTATGACATCTGAGTGCCTTTGTGTGTCAGCTTCCTGTGAAGTAATCACCTAAATCCCTCTCTGAAACAAAGCAGACCCTGCTGAGGAACTCACAATAGGTGCCTTTCACTGGCAGGACAACCTTGGCCTCAGTGGCACTTATAACAAAGCTTCCATATGTGCGCCAGTATGGGCTGATCAGTCAGATCAACACCACACAGGATCAGAGCCTGGGCATTTGTGAGCATGAAGCAGCAATGCCTCTCAAAATTTCTCCATCTTCCTGGAAAAATAGTTTTTTGGTGGTTGTTCTTTTGTTTTTTTTTTTTTAAATATGCTATAACACATTATTCTGCTAGACTTTTATCCACATTTATGAATCTGTTCAAAGAGATAAAAGAGAAGCACCAGCTCCAAGGGGTGGTGTCTGTCAGTCATCCCCACTTTCAGAGACTGCCTGGCCATTGTCTGCTCTTCAAGCCCAGGCTGGGGCTACTTTTAATATTTCCTTTGGCAGACATCCTGGGTTTTCCCCCTCCCTGGGGGAGGGATCAAGGGCGATAAGTTCTATTCTAATAGAAGACAAGTCAATGATAATCTTTGGGCATCTGCAGTGAAGAGGTATTTCCACAGCTCTAGCTGGGATTAGGCACATAATGGATCAATGAAAGATCTCACCATTTGACGGTTATAGCATCATTCATTAGCGTTAAGATTTGAACCTGAATCAACAATTGAGTTAGAAGATTGAAAGAATTGCTTTCAGTATTTGAAATAAATTGTAACAGGCCTGTAAAAGTCCCCTGAGGTGTCTCTCTTTCTCTCCCTATACATATATACAGAGAGATCGGTTCTGCTGAATGCTTAAAATTAGATGAAAGTTGCTGAGCTTCTACACAGGAAGAAGAAAAAGCAGAGCTTCTTATGTAAAGTGAAAGGGGGCAAAATAATGTATTTTTGGTTTGCCTATCAAAGCATTTCAAGAGCAGTCTTGATCACAGGATCCAGGCACAGACTTGTTATTCAGTCACTTACCATCTCTCATATACAACAATTCACGAAGAGCTAATAATAAACAATACGCCCCCTCCTTATACACAAACATGCAAACACACACACAGGAGCTCCTTGTAAATGAGCAACACTGATCCCATCCACTTTTCTTGTCACAAAACTAGGACAAGTTCACTCTTAATTAACTGCTTGGTGCACAGACCCCTAAAAAATTAACTACCCAGAGGACTTAGACACCAAGTTTTCACTCTCAGCTACTTATCATTTCTGGAACAAAGATCCATCCACCCACCACTAATTTGGTAAGAAATTAAAAGTGATAAAAAAGCAGTTCCACAACTGGGTGATGAATGTTATGGGTAGTTAATGATTAATTACCACTATAATACAAAACAGCCTGGTTTCACTGTAGAACCTTGATTTCATAGCATTATTTTTCCATAAAGGCAATTTTCAAGTTGGTGCAAAGACTATGTAATGCATCAGTGCCAAAAACCTTTCTCCGTGTTTCTGAAAGGCAGCGAGTAGAAGCAACTATGAAATGCTCTGTAGACCAGGAGATCTTGGCCCAGACCCCGGTCCTACAGCCCAGCCTGGGCCATGGAGCTGTGGTGGGGTGGCTGCACTCTCCTCCCCTCTGGGGCCAGTATATTTTGGTGCTTGCCCACCCTCTGTACTACCTGAGTGCTAACCCAGCCCCATGTTATTCCCATTGTCCTTTAGTTTTGTAGGCATAAACCCCAAGGCCAGCTAACCTGGACCTGTATCCCTCTCTCAGAGCAGTTGCCAGGCTGGTTTGGGCAGAGGATGGTGTCTAACCTGTTGGGTCATCAAAAAATAAGGATAAAGTTTAACTCCCTACTACAGATTGAACAACTTGTTCCTGTGACTCTTTTCTAGCTATATAAAATCAACACAGCTCTTCCTGTTGGCTTGCAGAAAAAGTAAACAATTAAGCAATATCCAGATTTTTGTGAAGTAGATACCTACATAACTAGTGGCAGCACAAATACATGCCAAGCCAGCAGATACTGGAAGAAGAAACATCATAACTACAGGGCCACATCAGATCATAATTAGCACAGAAAGCTATTAAAGAGAATATTTAAATTATGACCAAAATATCAGAAAAAAATTCTCTATCTGATTCTATGTCTGTGTTTATTACACAGGTCAGTTTTGAAATTGCAATTGCCAGTGAGAGAGCTCCCTGAATCATTTACTAAGTATAAATAATTTAAAACCAGTCAAAAAGCAATGCAGTCAAACCTCCTGCCTGTTGCCCTGCTATTACTATTGAAACTGAACTCAGATGCTGATGTTAAGTTTGTTGACACCAAGAAAATCAGCAAGAGTGAACATTCCAAAGCCTGTATCTGTGCCCTCCCTGACTGCCTGTGCTATTAGTTTGGGGATAGCTGTTTACTGCTGATAGGCATCAGCCACCTGCCAGAGCAGAATATTGAACTGCCAACCAAGCCAGCTGTGTGTGGAATGACAGCAGCGCCAAGTTTTATACCTGCAAGGCTGACTCGAGCAAGTTAAGGTTTGGAGAATGCAATTTTTACAGTAGGGACTTCCTCAGATGAGAGAAAACTCTCTTAGGGGCTCTATAAAGCTCCATGTACATGGTCCTGTAATGCCAGTCAAGCTATAAATAATAATTGCATTAACAGAGTCGTATCTAGTGATAGTAGAAAGGACATTTGCTTGAAAGTGCTCACCTGGGAGATGCTTCTGGCTTCCAATACCTGCAGAAGAGGNTAACACATTATTCTGCTAGACTTTTATCCACATTTATGAATCTGTTCAAAGAGATAAAAGAGAAGCACCAGCTCCAAGGGGTGGTGTCTGTCAGTCATCCCCACTTTCAGAGACTGCCTGGCCATTGTCTGCTCTTCAAGCCCAGGCTGGGGCTACTTTTAATATTTCCTTTGGCAGACATCCTGGGTTTTCCCCCTCCCTGGGGGAGGGATCAAGGGCGATAAGTTCTATTCTAATAGAAGACAAGTCAATGATAATCTTTGGGCATCTGCAGTGAAGAGGTATTTCCACAGCTCTAGCTGGGATTAGGCACATAATGGATCAATGAAAGATCTCACCATTTGACGGTTATAGCATCATTCATTAGCGTTAAGATTTGAACCTGAATCAACAATTGAGTTAGAAGATTGAAAGAATTGCTTTCAGTATTTGAAATAAATTGTAACAGGCCTGTAAAAGTCCCCTGAGGTGTCTCTCTTTCTCTCCCTATACATATATACAGAGAGATCAGTTCTGCTGAATGCTTAAAATTAGATGAAAGTTGCTGAGCTTCTACACAGGAAGAAGAAAAAGCAGAGCTTCTTATGTAAAGTGAAAGGGGGCAAAATAATGTATTTTTGGTTTGCCTATCAAAGCATTTCAAGAGCAGTCTTGATCACAGGATCCAGGCACAGACTTGTTATTCAGTCACTTACCATCTCTCATATACAACAATTCACGAAGAGCTAATAATAAACAATACGCCCCCTCCTTATACACAAACATGCAAACACACACACAGGAGCTCCTTGTAAATGAGCAACACTGATCCCATCCACTTTTCTTGTCACAAAACTAGGACAAGTTCACTCTTAATTAACTGCTTGGTGCACAGACCCCTAAAAAATTAACTACCCAGAGGACTTAGACACCAAGTTTTCACTCTCAGCTACTTATCATTTCTGGAACAAAGATCCATCCACCCACCACTAATTTGGTAAGAAATTAAAAGTGATAAAAAAGCAGTTCCACAACTGGGTGACGAATGTTATGGGTAGTTAATGATTAATTACCACTATAATACAAAACAGCCTGGTTTCACTGTAGAACCTTGATTTCATAGCATTATTTTTCCATAAAGGCAATTTTCAAGTTGGTGCAAAGACTATGTAATGCATCAGTGCCAAAAACCTTTCTCCGTGTTTCTGAAAGGCAGCGAGTAGAAGCAACTATGAAATGCTCTGTAGACCAGGAGATCTTGGCCCAGACCCCGGTCCTACAGCCCAGCCTGGGCCATGGAGCTGTGGTGGGGTGGCTGCACTCTCCTCCCCTCTGGGGCCAGTATATTTTGGTGCTTGCCCACCCTCTGTACTACCTGAGTGCTAACCCAGCCCCATGTTATTCCCATTGTCCTTTAGTTTTGTAGGCATAAACCCCAAGGCCAGCTAACCTGGACCTGTATCCCTCTCTCAGAGCAGTTGCCAGGCTGGTTTGGGCAGAGGATGGTGTCTAACCTGTTGGGTCATCAAAAAATAAGGATAAAGTTTAACTCCCTACTACAGATTGAACAACTTGTTCCTGTGACTCTTTTCTAGCTATATAAAATCAACACAGCTCTTCCTGTTGGCTTGCAGAAAAAGTAAACAATTAAGCAATATCCAGATTTTTGTGAAGTAGATACCTACATAACTAGTGGCAGCACAAATACATGCCAAGCCAGCAGATACTGGAAGAAGAAACATCATAACTACAGGGCCACATCAGATCATAATTAGCACAGAAAGATATTAAAGAGAATATTTAAATTATGACCAAAATATCAGAAAAAAATTCTCTATCTGATTCTATGTCTGTGTTTATTACACAGGTCAGTTTTGAAATTGCAATTGCCAGTGAGAGAGCTCCCTGAGTCATTTACTAAGTATAAATAATTTAAAACCAGTCAAAAAGCAATGCAGTCAAACCTCCTGCCTGTTGCCCTGCTATTACTATTGAAACTGAACTCAGATGCTGAGTTAAGTTTGTTGACACCGAGAAAATCAGCAAGAGTGAACATTCCAAAGCCTGTATCTGTGCCCTCCCTGACTGCCTGTGCTATTAGTTTGGGGATAGCTGTTTACTGCTGATAGGCATCAGCCACCTGCCAGAGCAGAATATTGAACTGCCAACCAAGCCAGCTGTGCATGGAATGACAGCAGTGCCAAGTTTTATACCTGCAAGGCTGACTCGAGCAAGTTAAGGTTTGGAGAATGCAATTTTTACAGTAGGGACTTCCTCAGATGAGAGAAAACTCTCTTAGGGGCTCTATAAAGCTCCATGTACATGGTCCTGTAATGCCAGTCAAGCTATAAATAATAATTGCATTAACAGAGTCGTATCTAGTGATAGTAGAAAGGACATTTGCTTGAAAGTGCTCACCTGGGAGATGCTTCTGGCTTCCAATACCTGCAGAAGAGGTACTGCCCATCAGCATTGATGATATGGGGCAGATCCTTGTACGGGATGTTCTGAGGACTCCGCTTTGGCGAACTTTCCTCTGGCATTCTGGAAGAATGACCTGCAAGGTGTTAGAAGAAACAAGACATACTTTAAAACAGGTGGAAACAAAATAAAAGCTGATGGGCTTGGCAGCCACAGACACTCAAGAAAGTCAATCAGTAAGGCACCACTGATGGGAGGCTGCTCCCAAAACAACAGCCAAAGAGCCCCCAAAATCACTGCTTTAAAACAGAAATGTAGCATATGTTTTTGTTCAGAAAAGGCTCACATTTAGAGGTAGAGCATTAAGCGGGGGAGGGAACAAGAAGAAGGGAAGAGCAATCCACCATCAGTACTTCATTTACGGCTTTCTATTCCACACTTCTCCCATCTGAGTTTATTTTGCATCATTTTGTGAAGCGGATCCTAAAGAGAATATTTTAACTGCAATCAAGAGTAAATTATGCAGCAATCGCTACAGATATGAAAAGACAGCTGCATAAAAGATTTATCTCTGGCGGAACATCTCCAAAGAACAGTGGTGGGTACACAGCAGAGGTATCTGCCACGGTGTCATCATTAAGATCTTCTCTGACATCTCAGACAGGAAGGTGGCGGCGGCGGGGAGCGAAACATTTCCAAGAGAATTCGCCACGAACCTGTTTTCATCCTGTGCAAGGGTTTGCATTCTAGTGAGGAGCCGGCATCGCAAGTCAAACGCAAGCAGAGGAGGCTTTTTGCATCTCGCTGCGGAGCCGCGCTCGCAGCCCGGCAGCCCCGCGGGTCCCTCCCGGCGCTGCGGGCGCGGGGCTCGCCCCGGCTCCGCTCCCGGCTCGCTCGCTCTTGGAGGAAAGTCGCTTGGGTAATTCACCACTTCTCGTTCATCACTTTTTTTTTTTTCTTCTCAAACAAATTGCGTGTGCGGGCTGAAGTGGCGGTGGTGGGAGGGGAGGCTGGGAAGGGTTGGGGAGAGGGAGGGCCGGCGGGTGGGAAAGCTGCAGTCCACTTTCCAGAAGCTGCTGCACGCACATCAAAGGCACCTTGAGCACATGCAGCTGGAGCAGCTCACAAAGTTCCTGCCGCGGCAGGTTGTTTGCAACTTTACTTCCTT
Source organism: Spizella passerina (assembly GCA_013401375.1). Classification (NCBI taxonomy): domain Eukaryota; kingdom Metazoa; phylum Chordata; class Aves; order Passeriformes; family Passerellidae; genus Spizella; species Spizella passerina. Next base: position 18,067 of record WBNQ01011420.1, read on the forward strand.
CCTGCCACTTACAGTTCGGAGGCCGCGGCGCCGGGGGGAGGCGAGGGAGGGGGAGACCTTTCCTCAAAGCGATCCCCGCTGCGAAGCCATCTCTCGTGTCAGCGCAACTTCCCCAGCCCCGCGCTGCCAGGCGGCGAGCGGGAGGGAGGGGAGCAGGAGCAGGAGGAGGAGGAGAGGGAGGAGGGAGGATCCAAGCACCGACGCGATGCCAGGTCGCCAGCCCCGCACACGCATCCTCCAGCCGCGGCCGGGCGCGGCGGCCCCGCGGAGCCGAAGCGCGGTGGCTCCACCGCACGGTGCGCTCGGGCTGCTCCCGGAGAGAGGGACAGCGGCGGAAGGGCGGGGGGCGGGTGGCTGGAGGGATGGATGGAGGATGGATGGAGGATGCGTGGATGGATGAAAGGATGCATGGATGGATGCATAGACGCGTGGATGGATGAAAGGATGGATGGAGGGGCGGGCGGTGCTGCCGCACCCTCGGCTGGGCTGGGCCGGGCTGGGCGGGCAGCGGGGGAGCCCCGCGGTGCCCCCGGGCGGAGGCACGGCCGCCCCTTGCCCGGTGCCCTCCCGCGGGGGCTCCGCTCCGGCTCCGCCGCCGCCCCTCTGGGCTGGTGCGGCCGGAGCTCCCGCAGCCCCGGCACCGGGATCGGGCACCGGGATCGGGCACAGGAGCGGCCGCTCAGCTGCTGCGGGCTGGGGGACAGCGGAGACAGCCCGGGGGCGGGGGGACTGCTCGCGCAGAATTTCAGAGACAGGACATCGTGGAGCCGTGCTGCCTCCTGGGCATCCCGGTCCGAACAGCTCCTTGGCATCCCAACGCCAAACTTCGCTGTTTAATGTGCACCTCTCCAGGCTTTGAAGCCGCACTGGGGAGCTCACTCCGATACCATCCAGCCCAAGTGCCCAAGCTTTGCAGCCTCATTCAGGGTAAAGGCCATTTATAAACACAGCATATGATTTATACTCACATAAATCATTATGTCACTATAAACTATATGCAATACATGTGTTGCTACTCTGTAATGTGAGATCTGTTTGGTGGTATGATACTTGCTTATAAAAATTGTCACAGCAAGGTTCCCTGAAGCCAAAATAGCTCCCCAGCTTTAAGGGGAGCTATCCCAATAGAGAATTTTGTCATTTAATACTGCTAAGTGGTTAGCATTGATTGAGCACAGATTCATGCCTTTGACATTTCATCAGCTCCTTTCCTTTTTACATGCCTATATATGCTTGGAGGTCTCAAGCCTTTCTAAGAAGAGGCAGCTATTAACCTTATTTTTGAAGTGAAGCAAATGCTCATCAAGTGTAAATCTGTGAACAAAGGTTGAAGAAAGGAAATAAATGCAAAACCTCAGAAATGGACCATATAAAAATAAAAAGGAAATCAAAACCATATTTTATTTTACCCATCTTTCAGTGTCATTTGTATTAAATGCCTATGGAGGGGGGGAGTGTTAGTTATAAATGGCAAAAGCAAAATTACATGTTCCTGTAACTGCTGTTGTTTGTGGGGGGGGGGAATGAACAAAACCAACATTTATGGTTGTTTAAAATGAGTGAGATTTAGGTCAGATGGCTCTTAAGCAGAGCTGGGAGCTGTACCTGGAGCTGTACCATTTGCTAGGCCAGTTACTATCTAAGTATGAATGGGTGGAATTAAAGAGCTATCACAAGCCAGCTCCAGAGTTGGTAGAGGCAAGAACATATATAATTATTTAAATGATACAGATCAGATAATAACTGGATTAAGAAGAAAAGAAAGAAGGAAAGAAGCCTCTTCCCCCGCTCAGGGTTTATCTGCCAGGAACACTTTACTGCTTCCCTACAGCCATCCATGAAATCTGATGCCAGGAACAGGCTCCTCTCCTCCTGCTGTGGTGCTGGGAATGCCAGAGTTCCCAGGGCCACAGAAGGGTGGAGGGAGTTGAGGAGAAAATCTCTTTTTAAACTTCTGGATAAAAATAGCATCTCAAGGAAAATGACCTTTGTTGGGACACAAGGGTGAGACCCTGACTTTGAGAGCCTGCCCTGGCCAGCCCAGATACATGATTCCCTTGGTGCCCTGTTAACCTTGGTGTAGCTAAAATTGGAGGCAGCATAACTGTGGTGCAGCCTGCCCTCTCTGCAGGCCCAAGTCCTCACCACAGCACTGGAATGAAGAATCGACCAGCAGCTCCTTCCCTTCTCACCAGCTTCCCTAAGACCCCAGGAATTCGAGGACATTTCTTCCCATGGGTGATAAACACTTCCCCATCTCAAAGTTAGCAGCATGAAAATGAATGAGGAGCAACTGCTGATTTGTTGTCTTATCATTTTGCAGAGTTTAAGCTGTGAATGAAAAGCCACTGGAGAAAACTGTATTGTGTCTGGGGAATTCATGTACCTGATACCCAGACTATGCACCAGGCTTCAGCAGAGCAATTGCTGCACACTGCCTCCCTGTGAGAAATCAAAGGGATGCCCGAGCATGCAGTATTTATGAGATTGTAACATCTTGTCTTGGTAGAGTGAAATACATTTCAGAAGCAGAGCTTA
>WBNQ01011421.1:0-10037 GCA_013401375.1 Spizella passerina
GGCACCTGGGGACATGGGTTAGCAAAGGGCTTGGCAATGCAGGGTTGGACTCGATGATTTTATGGGGCTTTTCCAACCTGAGCTATGATTCCATGCTCTGTCAGCCTGCTGCCACTGGGCTGGCTCATCCCCCCCCACATCCCTCTCCCTGTGTATTTATTTCTTTCAAGTGGCTGTCAAAAACATCTGTCCTACAAAGGGGGATGGGGAGAGGGGAGCGAGCTGCTCTCGAGGCTCCTTGCCACAGCCATCGTCTTCATTTCCATTTAATTTATTTATTTATTTATTTTGGTGCAAAGCTCCGGTGTCAGCGCTCTGTGCAGAGCCTGCTTACAGCTCCAAAAAGCACCTCTATTATTCTCAGGCCATTTGGTAGCAGTTGCCATGGAGATCAAAAGCAAAATGGCATGCAAATCAACACGGCCCCGCGCTCGATAACAACGGGAAAAGGGCAGCCAGATAAAAAAAAACCAAAAAACACTTGAAATGCTTCAACCTGCATTGCTGGCTGTGATTAGATCTAGAAGGCAAGAAAAATACCCTAATGGGTTACACCAAAGGACTCAAAAACACAGCTCAGCCGTGGCCTGTGGGGTGGTGTCACTGTGAACATTTCATGCACCCACAGGCCCCACATCCACACACATTAAAGCCAAGAAAATACTTTAAGGTGAGAAATTTATGCAGTGATTTGCCCCTCTGCCCTTTTCCTTCCATGCACAGCCACAGCCAGGTTCCCGGTGTTTATCAGGAATGTGGCACCACTGGATTGTAACCCAGTCCCTCTCCAGGGATGGATGATGCTGCAGCTCCAAGCCTTGCTCTGAGTGCTGGAAGAGGAGGAATTGCTTTTGCCAGTCCACTTCTGCCCAGCTGAAATATTGGCTCCTGCCAGCAATTCCCCACTGCTGGGAGCCTGTGGAAAACAAGCTCCAGGCAGGCCGGGCCAATGCAGCAAATGTTAAAATCCAGCACCACCCGCCTGTTTGATTCACAACTTCTACCCCGAGGTGCTGCAAACAACGAGAGGAATGCAGGGGTGTGAATGCCTTCAGAAACCAGATTTTTGGGTAACCTAGGGCTGGCAACCCTCTGATTGTGGGCAGCAGCCCCTCAGTGCAGGGGCATGCAGGACCCCAGCCCTGCCCTGTGCAGGGGGAGGATGCTCATTTAACAAGCAGCTCCTCAGTATTTTGTTTTCTCCTTATTGTTATGAGCAAACTCGTGCCTTCACACAAATCAACCCTGCTTTGAAGACAGAATTACTCATTTTTCACAGGCCTGCCCACAGCATTACAACTACGCTACTTAGTGCCTCAGAAATATGAATGAATTTATTATCCACCACAACAGGCAGCGTTCACACCACAGCCTTTATTTGTGCACACACAGAACAAAGACTCAGGAGAGAAAAGCATCAGGGATTTGGGATGAGGATATTTGGGTTTTTTCCCAGGTAGGTAGCAGCATTAGACAGCAGAGCACATGCCCAGGGATATATCCTGCCAGCTTCATCCCCAAGCCAAGAGCCCAGCAACCCAAGCCAAAAAAAAGGGAACACATAATTGAGTGCCCGTCAGTGGGGAGTTTGGCCAAGGGACTTCAAATGTGTCAGGTAAATTTTGATTTTCCAAGGGCTCAGACTTAGAGCAGCCAGTGCTTTTCCACAACGTGTCATGTAAATTTTGATTTTTCCAAAGGCTCAAACTTAGAGCAGCCAGAGCTTTTCCACAAAAGTCAGCTCCTGCCATGTTCCAGGAAACTTTTCTAAAATATTTTGGGTGTGTTTATGCCCAAGAACCTTGAAGACTGCTGGATGTGACTGAGCTACAGCAAAGCAGCTTGTAAAGGAAAGGCTGGTTCCTCCTATTCAGCTGCAGGTTTGGTTTTCTGGAAGAAAAAGGTGCAAAGGAGAGGGAAGGATTATGGACACATGAGATCCTAGGAGAGATGGAACCAAAACAGGAGGAGAGGAGGTGCCCTTAGCTCGAGGAAGAGTTCCCACCTACAAGGGGTGCTGGTTGTTCAAGGGGGACACACAGTCACCCATTTCCTGTGAGTTACCTAAACTTTGCCAAGAGCCATAAATTGCTGCTCTGTTTCAGCAAGCTCTTTATCAAACCCACATGCTCCTCTGGCCTGTGGAAACTATCCTGGGACAAGTCAAACATGCAAAAGTTGCTGCCTTGAAGGCTGGTTGTTTGATTTTTTTTTAATACTGTTTTTTATTTAAAGCCAGACTCACTCCTAGCAGGGTTCAGGCTCAGACTGTTTCAAACTCTCCTTCCATCCTGCCTTTGGGCCATTAATTTTCAGGCTGCTAAAGCTTTCACAGCAAAGTGTGAGTTTGTTCCAAACAGCACATTTGGGGCAATTCAGAACTGTGTGTTTGTAATGCAAAAATCCCATCCCTCCACCTTAAACGAGCCAGAAAACCTCTCTGTGCAGTGCTGGAAACAAATTATTTCATGGAATCACAGGAAGTTTTGGTGAGAAGGGCACTTCAGCATCATCTCATTCCAACCTCCCTGCAGGGACACTTTCCTTGGACCAGGTTACTCCAAGCCCCGTCCAACCTGGCCTTGAGCAATTCCAGGGAAAATAATTTCTGGGAAAAATCTTTCCCCCTCAGTCGTGCTTTCCTCCCCAGTGCCACGAAGCTCTGCAGCTTCCCAGCTCCATCCTGTGCCTCCTTGCAGCACCCATCCCACCTCCTCCAGGACATCCCAAAACCCAGGCCAAGCCTCCACTTGCCCCTGCCTTTGCATTTCAGAAGGAGCTAATTGGGAAGCATCCCCTTGGCCTCCCCTGAAGCGTGGTGGTGTGAGGAACACGCACCTTCCTAATTACATTTATTCACAGAAATCAAAAGGAGAGGGAGCCAGTTGAGTAAAGGTCACATTAATAACACAGGCTGAAAGTCTCTGGGTGTGTATTTTTCATTAGAGACACGTTTGACTGAAGGGGACAGTTCATTTTTGGAGTGACAGAGTTTCTCTGGGAAGCCATCAATACCCTTGGACAATTTAGCTATTTTTCTTGTCACAGCTTGCTGCCTGCTGGAAATCTGCCTCCATACCAAGAAATGTCAATACCACTGCATGCACTCCAGCTTTCCCATGGCCATGGTATCAGAGAAGAGACATTTCTGCCTCCATCACAGCCTTGAAATTCCTGCCAGACTCTGCCTCTGTACCCAGTGGGAACTCCTACAACATCCCACACCCCCATCCCAGCCATCCCAGGGCTGCTGCAGCTCCAGAAGAGCCTTCAGTGGATAAACCTGCCACTTTTCTGAATCTCTGCCACCTGAGGATCACCTCTCAAGGTGCCAGGTCCATCCCCAAACACTGGAATCTTCATCTTTGTTGTGACCTTCGGGACCACTCAACCCTGCAAGCCAGAGAGCCTCAGGTGAGCTGGAGGGGCCTGGGCTGAAAGGTCACTGCAGCTCCATTTTTCTAAGCATAAAATGGCAATGAGATGAGGTTTAGGAGCCTGTTTATTGGATTTATATGTCTGATAATGCTGATAGAAATACCATGGCCAGTTCTGCAACACCCCTACCAAATCCCCTGTGCCACACACTGAGTTTTCCCACACATCTCAAACTTGCAGCTTCCTTGACATCTTCTTTTTCCATTTATTCCCATTTTTTCCCAAAGCACCTTTTCTTCAAGCCCTCAGTGCAGTACCCCTTAAGCCCAGCTCAAAGCTGGGTGACCCTGAAGTGGTGGGGAGGTGCCAAAACACAGCAAGAGGTGCCAGAAACCTTCTGGGGGCTGCTGAACCCAGAGGCCACTGCAGGCAGGCAGCTCTGTCACAGCTGTCTGAGCAATCCATTTGCCAATTAAGTTAATATCCTGAAATCCCTCCCATCCACCAGAAAGGGCAGAGCAAATCCAGGTGAGAGAGAGTGGAGTCTTACAAGTCTCCTGCGTGTCACACAGCGGAAGAACAAAGGAATAGGAAAGAAATAGATGGGAAAAACCAGTGAAATCCACTACTAATTACCAGGAGGTATCAGGGGGCTCGTTTACACCTTGGCCTGCTGCTCTGCAAGGAGGAAAGGGCAGGTACACCCAGCAGTGGGTACAAAAGTCCTGCAAGGAACTTTTGGGAACTGCTCTGCAGTTATTCTGGAGGAGACACAGCCAAAAATCCACCATGGACCCTCCTGGCCCTGCTGGCTCTGCTGTGGGCCTTTAGGATTTAGGATAAACCAGTCTTTAAGATTTAAAGCTGTCCCAGAAGGAGGATATTAGGGAGAAACTGGCCCCTAGAGTGAAATATTTCAGAGTGGAGGAGTAGCTGATATGACTAAACCCTGTGCTTTTTCCAGCTAAGTCAGCTAATCAAAAAATAACAAAAAAATCACCCCCAACTAAACAGCAACCACAAAAACAAACCAACTAACCAACCATTACACTTCAAAAAAGTAAAAAGGGAAAAAAATTTCTTGCTCTTATGCACCAGCCTCTGCCATGGGCTGAGCTTGGAGGAGTTCACAGCCCCTGTCCCAGACAGAAACCACCAAGAGCTGCGGGGGCTGCTTTGGGGCCCATCACACCTGGGTTTGGCACAGGCTGGTGATGTCCCTGCTGTCCCCCACTGAAGGGGGCATCATCCTCCTGGAGAAGCCACCAAGAGAGAGAGAGCAGCTGTCTGGGGACACCTTGGCCTGGGTTGTAAGATAAGTTTGTGTCCTATTTCATCTGTCAGAGCTGGGGCAGTTCTCTGCTGTTCATTGGCAGTTTTTTCTTTATCTCTCCCACAGCCAACCCTCCCTCCAGGAGATCTCTGCTGTCCATGGCCACTGAGTGTCCCTGCAGGGCTGATCCAATCCCAGCATCCCATGGGGAGATGCTCCGCCCAGGGGAGGAGCCAAGCATTCCTACCTGGATCCAATCTGAGCCTGGCCCAGCACAGCAGCCTTTGCCCCCTGCATTGCCAGAGGAGCAGCTTTCTGCTGCCCTGCACTGCCAGAGGGAGCCCAGGCCCATCTGCAGCAGCCCTGGAGCTGCAGAGGAAAACTCCCCCCTTGTGCAGGATCCCTGCTGCAGCAGAGCCACAGCTGGCACTGCAGGAGGGCTGAGCCCCCATGGGATGGGGCTGGGACACCCCCCTGACACACAGGGGGCAGGGCATGGTCTCACTCTGGCAGTGGTTTGTTTTCTTTTTTTTTTTTGTACTATTGCATTTGTATTTTTAAAAATTTCCCTAGTACAGAACTGTTATTCCCATTCCCATATCTTTGCCTGAGAGCCCCTTAATTTCAAAATTATAATAGTTTGGAAGGAGGGGGTTTACATTTTCCACTTCAAGGGAGGCTCCTGCCTTCCTCAGCAGACACCTGTCTGTTCAAACCACAGCACACCTGGTGCCCCTCATCCCTGGGGTGGACAATAAGAGCTGTACAAACATGACCCACCTGCAGAGAAAGGCTGAATGAGCTGGGTTTGGTCTGCAAAAGGCTGAGAGGGGATGGGATAATCCAGGCTCTATAATGAAGCCAGCAGGCAATTGTTTCTCATGTCCTTAGGGGCATCACAAAGTCATGAGCTTAATTTGCAGGAAGGACTTAAAGGAATTAAAATATATACAGTACAGATTTGCACCTATATGTTAAATATATATATATATATATATACTCAGTGCCTTTTTACCTGTATATATTAACTGTATAATTAATAAAGTACCTTATTACCTCAGGATGAATACTAAATACATTTAATAAATGTATAATTAATGCATCTTCACATGCACACACACATACACATAAAGGAAAGCCCTTTCTGTCTGGTGGCTCTGACCAAGTCCCAGAAGCTCCTGAGGAGGGAGAACTTTGCTTTTTTGATGGTTTTTAAGAGCAGGTGGGACAAGAGCATCTCAGCTGTGCCCCCTCTGAGGGCTGAGAGCATCTCTGGAGGACAATTCTGCTTGTGCAAATTGCAGAGCTCTGCCCCATCCCAATTTGCCCCATCCCAGACCCCTTTTTTTTTTCCCATTTTAAAATGTTTTCTTATAAAGAAAATACCCCAAATCCCAACAAACCTCAGCAGAGGGTAGCAGTGCCAAGTACCATCTGCAGCCAGGTCATCAGGGTTGGACTGGGCAGGGAAAAGCTGTGTATGACAGGACAAACAGCTGCCTTGGGTAAAACGAGGAGAAAAACTGACCCAGGGAGGGAGAGCTGAGATCACAGCACAGAGAAAAGGTTTTCCTGCAGAGAGCCTTTTGCCAAGGGATAGCACAAGGGGTGATGGTTTCACACTGACAGAGGGAAGGTTTAGTGGGATATTGGGAAGGAGTTGTTCCCTGGGAGGGTGGGGAGGGACTGGAATGGATTTCCCTGAGAAGCTGTGGCTGCCCTGGATCCCTGGCAGTGCCCAAGGCCAGGTTGGATGGGGCTTGGAGCAGCCTGGGTTAGGGGAAAGGGGTGAAATCAGATGATGTGAAAGGCCCCTTCCAATCCAAATTATCTATGATTCTTTGATCTACTGTTGTGGAGCAGCACTGGACATATTCCCTTCCTCAGGCTTCTCTGCAGGGTGAGGAGGAGGAGGAAAATGGGGATTTTCCCATTGTTTTTCCCAATGTTTTTCTCTGGGGACAAACAACATTGCATCCCTCCAAGGCAGGAAAAATCCAGGCACAGGGCAGGGGAGCAGCTGTGACAGAGGCACCAACAGGGAAGGGATCACTAAACCACAAGGAGAGGGTGGTTTGTGGGCAGGAGTGGAACCGGGAATGGGCTGGAAAGTGAGGAAAATGCTGCCCTGGACTGGGATGAGCCTGAAATCCCAGTAAGGGCAGAGAGAGGTGGGAGACAGCATCTCTCTGCTTTAGGGAGTCATCCTCAGGGTGAAACCTCAGTGTGCCTCCTGTCCTGAGCCACGGGCAAAGGACCCAATAAACACTGTCAGCAGCTGATGGGTGACTGAAATGGAGAACAAGATACTGTAAATAATGGCAAAAAACCACTTCCACACAGGACAGCGGGCGGGGAGGGGGGAGAAAATTTCAGTAAAATATCTCCAAGCTATTGGCAAACTGAACAGAAATGAATTAGGAGGATGGCTAAAGCATGGGGCTCATATATAACAGCAGAAAGTCCCCTATTTATCAGGAGATGTGACCGATTTGCTGCATGAAGCAGGGACATCTGTCAGCTCTATGGGCTGCAATTAGCTGCTACTCTGCTACCCAAAAGAGGTCACTGAAAACTGCAGGTTCTCCCTTCCTAAAGGAAAAACTCCCGGGCTCTGCATTTCCATTAAGAGCAATTGCAAGTTTGGGCTTCAACATGATTGAATGATCTGGAGGAGTGATGGCCTTTGTGGGTGCTGCAGTTTGTCTGGTGGAATTGCAATTACAGTCATTTCAGAGACATGACACAGCCCTGGCAGCTCAAGGATGCCAGGCTCTGCTCCAGGGGGCTGTGCTGGGGTCTGCAGGATTGGGGTGAGGTTTTTTTAAATTGCATTAATTAGTTTTATGGCTTAAAGCACCACTGTGGAGAGCAGGTGCTGTGAGGGTTTTTACCCAGTTCCAGCCACAGGGCCTCCTGTCCCAGCCCATCCTTCATTCTTGGGGACATCCTGTCATGCCAAGTCCCATCCCTGCCAGCACATAAACAGTATCTGCAGCTTGATTTTCTGATCATTTTGATTTTCTGGTCATATGTCACAGACATCTTTTCATGAAAAATCCTTTCCTTAGGAATTTTTCCTCCTGAGAAGCTGAGAGGCCTCAGGAACAAATTGTAAACATTGATTATCTGCTGCTGTGGAATGCAACAGGTGCATCTGTGATTGGTCTCATGTGTTGTTTCTAATTAATGGCCAATCACAGTCAGCTAGCTTGGACTCTCTGTCCGAGACACAAGCTTTGTTATCATTCTTTCTGATTCCTTTCTATTCTTAGCTAGCCTTCTGATGAAAACCTTTTCTTCTATTCTTTTAGTATAGTTTTAATGTAATAAATATGTATCATAAAATAATAAATCAGCCTTCTGAAACATGGAGACAGATCCTCATCTCTTCCCTCAACATAAGACCCCTGTGAGCACTGTCACAGTCATACATTGAGGCCCCTTTCCCCAAGCACACAGGCAGATTCTGCAAGCAAATCTCTGACAAATAATTCACACCACAGGTTTCACTTCTGCTCAGGAGGAGCCTGGGAGCTGCAGCTTTCTCAAGCTGAGCTAAATTTCCCCCCTAATAATTTATGCAAATATTTCACAGCCTGGCAGCAGCAGCTCACAAACTACGTGTTGCAACATTCTGAGCGCAGGCAGGGGCCCTGGGAGGTTTCCCTGCCTCACACTTGGGAGCTGGTTTCCTGTGCTGGTATTTGTGATCAGACCTCAACCCTCGTGTCCTGCAGGTGTTCTGGAGGAGCTGAGGACTCACACTGCCTTCCTTTCACTGCCTTTCTGCCCAAAGTGGGTGAGGAGAATTCTCAGCAAACCTTCAGAGGGACCCAAAACCGGGCAAAGAGGATCCTTTCCTGTTCTGAGCTGCTAATTTATAGAATCACAGAGAGGTTTGGGGTGGAAGATACCTCAAAGACCACCTGGTTCCAACCTCCTGCCATGGGCAGGGACACCTCCCTCTGGATCAGGTTGTTCCAACATGACCTTGAATGTTTCCAGGGATGGGGCAGCCACAGCTTCTCTGAGCAGCCTGTGCCAAGGCCTCAGCACCCTCACAGGTGTTGGGGAAGATGAAACAGGAAGGCCTTATAAATATGATTGCCTGGCAAAAGATTTTGAGAATATGGAAACTATAAGCGAGATTGAAATGAAAGCAAGCTTTGAGATACCTCAGTTACTGAACAACTGGAAAACAATGGTGTGGCCAGCTGAAGGTAATCCCCTTTTGATGGAACAACACCCTCTGCTTGCAGACAGCTCCAAGGGTCAGAGCAGACCCTACAGCTTGGCAGAAGGGGCCCAAAGAGGAGTTTTTAGGGTTTAGAATGTAACACAGTATGGTAATGTAATGATTCTTATAGGCTGTATGTAAATGCTATAGGATTTGTATCTTGTACTAGATTAGTTAGTGAGAATCAGAATATTCAACACAGAAGATTTATTGTATTGTAACGGGAACCTCGCTCTCTTACGCTCTCACCCTCTCATCCTCTCACCCCCTCTCTTCTGTCATTCCTGCTCTGAGCTGTGGCTGGCAGCTCCCAGCAGGGCCCTGCACCCAGGCCCTTTGCAATGAACCCCAAGTTCCAGACCTGGCTGCAGAGATCTCTCATCTCCATCCATCCCCACTGTCCTACCCCCCAACACTCCTACAGCAGGGAAGAATTGTTGTTCTCTCCTCCTTCTCTCCTCACTCTGTTTCCCTGCCTTTTGCTCCTTGTGGCTGGACACTGGGTTCCTGCCCCTCCTGCAGATGGGACTGCATCCTCTGCTTTTCTCCTCTCCTTTCAGGTTCCCCAAAGAGCAGCTTTACTTGTACCTGCCTTCAGCAGGAATCTCTGCAGAATGAGGATGCTCCCAACTGCAGCAGGGGATGAAGTCATGAGCAGACCACAGAGGGAGGGGAAGGAGGTGGGGGATAAAAAGGTCTCTTGGCTGCCGTGCTGCATCAGGTGGTGCAAACAGATGTGCTGGGGCTGCTGCAGAGCCTGTCCTCCCTCCCACTCCCATCCACCCAGCCCTTGGCTGAGACACCTTTTAAAAGCAGCTCTCGCCACAAATCTTCACTGCACACATCAGTTATATCAAATTAATTCAATTGAATTAATAACAGTAATTAATTCATGCATATTAGCATAACACCATGCATCATAGATGGAGGCTAATAAATGCAATACTGATTTTCTTAATCGACTTCTTCAGCTGCCATGTGTCTTAGTCAAAGGGATGCTGTGGGGTCTTCCCCTCTTTTCCATATGCAGAAAAAAATAGCAAGTAACAAGCACCAAAGGTATTTCTGATTCAGACTGTACTTCTACAACAACAACAAGTGTGGGGTTTGTGCTCTCAGTTCCCTGCAGCCCAGCCAGGCCACGGG
>WBNQ01011445.1:1448-12822 GCA_013401375.1 Spizella passerina
GACTTGTGCTCCAGACCCTTCACCAGCAGTTCCATTGCCTTTGTCTGGACACACCCCAGCATCTCAATATTCTTTTTGAAGTGAGGGCCCCAGAACTGGACACAGCACTCAAGGTGTGGCCTCACCAGTGCCAAGTACGAGGGGTCCTGCTGGTCACACTATGGCTGTTACAGGCCAGGATGCCATTGGCCTTCTTGGCCACCTAGGCACTCTGCTGCTTTATGTTAGCCAGATGTGTTGGCCATATCACCCCCAGGTCCTTTTCTGGGCAACTTTCCAGACAACTGCTCCCCATCTGCAGTGCTGAGTAAACTTATTGTGACCCCAGGGCAGGACCTGAGACTTGGCCTTATTGAATCTGACACCATTGGCCTCAGCCCATCAATCCAGCCTGTCCAGATCCCTATGCAGAGCCTTCCTGCCCTCCAGCACGTTGACGCTCCCACACAGCCTGGAAAAATGACTGATGGTATGCTCAGTTCCCTCATCCAAACCCAAACTGGCTGCAGTACTGACCCCTGGAGAAAGCACTTGTGACTGGATGGATGTAGCTCCATCCACCACCACTCTCTGGATGTGGCCATCCAGACACTTTGTTACCCAATAAACAGTGCACCCATCCAAGTCATGAACAGCCAGTTTCTCTGGGAGAATGCTGTGGGAGAAAATGTCAAAGGCTTTGATGGAGTCAAGATAGACAACATCCAAAGCCTTTCCCTCATCTATTAAGTGGGTCACCCTGTCACAGGTCAGGTTGGTCAAGTAGCACCTGCCTTCCCTAGATCCTTGCTGGCTGGCCCTGATCCCTGGTTGTCTGGTATGTGCTGTGTGATGGCACTCATTGTGATCTGTTCCATGTCCTTCCCCAGGCTGACAGATCTATAGTGCCCCAGCTCCATACAGACCCTCCTTCTAGCCCTTGTAGAAGGGCATCACATTGGCCAACTTCCAGTCTCCTGGAGCCTTCCTTGGTTAGCCAGGACTGCTGCTAAATGATTAAAAATTACTCAATGAGCTCTTCCACCAGCTCCCTCAGTACCCTTGGGAGGAACCCATTTGGCCTCATAGACTTGTGTGTATCTAAGACGTGTTTGATTGTTAATTTTTCCCCTTGGATTATTAGGCCATCATTCTGTTTCCCATCTATGTCTTCCAGATCACCAGATGTATTGACAGAAACATTTTGTCTTTTACTGTGGTAGCCAAATTAAGTTCTAGTTGAGCTTTGGCCCTTTAAACTTTCTCTCTATGCAAATTTCAAACTTGGTAGTCTTTCTGAGTGGAGACCCACTTTTTCCAAAGGTCATAAACTCGTTTCTTAACTAATTATAGCCAAAACTCTTGTCCAGACTGGTTTTCTTCCCCCTCATCCTGTCCCACCTTCACCACATATCTTTTGGCATTTAGGGACGGTACTTCTGCATCTCTAAGAGTTTTTTTCTTCAAAAATTGCTAGCCTGCCTAGATTCCTTTGTCCTTCAAGAATCATAGAGTCCTTTAGGCTGGGAAAGACCTCTGGACCATTGGGACCAATCTTTGACTGATCACCACCTTGTCAACTGCACCATTGCACCATGTCCTGTGTCCAGTCCTTTCCTGAACAGCTGCAAGGGTGGTGACTTCAGTGCCTCCCTGGGCGGCCTTTCCATCAAGAAAGGCTGCCCTTTAACAACCCTTTCCATCAAGAAATTCCTTCTAATATCCAGTCTGAATATCCCTGGCACAGCTTGAGGGTGTCCACATCCTGTAACTAATTTCCTAGGAGAAGGGGCCAGCCCCCAACTAGCTACAACTTTCTCTGGGATTTTTAGAGCAGTAAGGTCACCCCCTTTTCTCCAGACTAAACAACCCTAGGTCCCTCAGCCTCTCCTACTGGGACTTATCCACTAGATTTTTATCCAGCTTCACTGTGCTTCTCTGGACTCACCCCAGCACCTCAATACCTTCTTTGAAGTGCCTTCCAAGGGACTCTGTCAACGAGGCCAAAGGCTTCCTGACAAAGTCCAAGCTGGTAGTTCTAACCACGTTCCTTAATTATATCATTTCATGATTACTATGGCCCAGACATCCTCCAGCCATTAGCTGCACCAGTTTTACTGCTGTTAAGGCTGTTCTTCACCTCTGTTAAACAAATTAAACTGTCCATTCCCTTTCTTGTCTTTTGTGCTGTCACCATGTGACTGCCTGAATAATTCTGATTTCAGGGTGCTGAGAATTGGCTGAATGAAAGAGTTTGAGTTGCAGAGTCCAGTGTCTGCTCTGTCACTAATAGGAGTCCTTGTGAAGAAAACTAAAGGTGAGACCATGCTCCTTTTGCACTTGGAAGCTTCATTTAAGCCCAGATTTTGCTACTGACTCTTACCTCTGTATTGTCTTTGCTTCTGTAATATATTGCCTTGTATCTCGTTGATTCTGACCCTAATCCTGACATATCACCTTGGTTTTCAGGCTTAGCTTCAGGCTTTCTACATTCCTATGCACCTGCTGTGTTACTACTGGACTGAGACTGACTTGCTGGTTCAGAATCATGCTGGAAAAACAAACAGAGAGACAAACAAAAAAGAACACTGCATCTTGCTCCAGCTGTAGGTTTTGTTTCCATAGAGGTCATGTGAAAATGGAGCTTGACAGCAAGAGATAATATTCTGGGATGGCCAAAGCTGCTGAATTGCTCTGTTTTTTACACATTGAGCTGCTGAGTGCTTGCATGTACACCCTTCCTTCAGTTTTTACATCTTCCATTTACAGCTGTGGCCAGCCAGTGTCTGCAGAAGCAGGCTGGTTCATGAGCAAAACAAAATTTTCCTGCTTTCAAAGAAATGACATGCTAACCAAATCCAGATCAATTATAGTGGGGACTATTAAGATTTCTTAATTTTTTTTTAATCTATGCTAAATCCTAAGTTTAAGTTCATCATGTCATGATTTTTCTACATATTAAATTTTCTTTTCACTGAATCCTAGCATTTTGGTTATTTGAAAAACGGTAACAATGAAAATGGAAAATGTGTTTGGCCTGCTGGTGCCCATTTCGCTTTTTATGTGTGTCTTCTCTGTATGCATTTCTTCTTTCCTTTCTTCATCTTAATCTCCTATTCCTCTTCCTGTTGCCTACCTACTTGAAAAGCTGAAATTTTTCTGTCTGAAAACCTTTTATTTTCTGAATTCTGTCAAACATTTTGGTTTGAGTCTTGGAAAATTAAAAAAATTATGATACAAAATGAAATTCTGTGGCCACTCCCAGCATATTTGGTCTTGATGCAGCCAGTCAGACAGTGCAATCCCCAGGACTCTGAAGGGGCAGAAGGGGATAGAGCTATGTTTTCTCTCTGCCCCGAACGGCCAACAGTCTCCAAGTCTTGATGGCCAAGGCGCTACTGGATTACAGGGAAGGTCCTCCAGCCCTGTGAGGACTGAACACACCCAGCTTAGCCTGAGGTGGGGCCCTCTTCAATATAGAGACAGAACATAAAGAAACTCTTCCAGAAGTGGATCCTTCCCACAGGCGGGCAGTGATCCTATTTTCTGTAGGCTCACATCCCCCTATCCTGTCCCTCACAGCCTTAAATCCTCCCGTTCCCTGCTGCTGTGTCTCTATGGGACACAACTGGGGCTGTGTAGAGATGCACTCCTTCGATAGGCAGTGCGGGAAAAGGGAAGAGAGATTTCCTTTGATCCCATTCTGGCTCTCTAGGACTGATGTACAGGGGGAAATCAACTCACGCTCTCTTTTCCTGGTAACACAGCTCCCTCGTGAGGCAGAATTCAGCAGGGCCGTTTGAGGCTCCAGGTTCAGCTAAGGAGTGGGGCATGTCGCTGCAGAACCACCTGCAACACCAAGGAAGCAGACATACCCATCAAATCTCAGCGCAGGTACAACTGGCAGAAGATGTGTCTTGTAAGAGGTGAAGCTGGGGAAAGGAGGGTTAGACCCTGCTGTTTTCCAGGAAGGCCGGGTGTCCTGCTGCTCACTAGCCCTGCTTTGCTCTAACTGCTAGACCCAATTGTTCTCTCAACACCAAAAGAACCCAGACTTCACCTCTTTGCCATACTCTAAAGACTCTACTACTTAATTCCTTAGAATTCAACTTATAGACTCCCACTCCTATAAACCCTGCTGCCCACCCAGCAGGCTTTTTTATCCCACCTGTTGATGTCATTGATGTATGGTAAGTATTCAGAGGGATCATTCTGGTGACTGTCAGCTCTGATCAGTCCATGACAAATGGTAGGACTGTGCTTCCAGCCTGGTGCAGTTCATTCTAGGTGTACTGACACCCTGTCACATGCTTCTGCTGCCAAAGGAATTGAGAAAAAAATATTGATAATATCTGTTGTAGCATACCACTTCTCTGTCCTTGACTCCAGCTGGCATAGGACTCCAGCGTATCAAGTATAGCAGCACTCAGCAACAACGTGACATCTTCATTCAGAACACAATAGTCCCTCTTAATTTCCACCAGACTTCTGCATGGGCCATATGAGATATTTAAAATAAACTGATCATTCATTGTCTCCAGTGGGTGAATCAGCACTGCAGGTGGGAGCCAGGGAACCTCAGTTACTGCAGTATCACTGCTGATGCACTGTCATGGTAGCGATCAGCCTGCCATTCATCCACCCACAGTAAGGCCACAACAGAGAAATGTTCTGAGAGGCCAGACAAGCTAGTCAGCTGTTTAACCTTCTCCATATTCATGATGGCTACACTGAAAGCTCATTGGTGCCCTTTTGGGCCCTTGAAGTTCACTGTCCTCAGGTAGTCTATGCCAAGGATACATGAGGCCTCCAGGACTGTCCAGAATAGGGTGTTTTTGCCACAAACCCAAAAATATCAACTAGTAGTATTAGACAACTCACATAAGGGTGAACAAAAACTATGGAAATCTATGCAGTAAAACCACCAACATAAGTCTCAGCAAAGAGGAGGTGTATTCTCTCATTCTGTCTGCAAGACAACTTCCCCAGCATAGTTAAGTGCACGTTTGCATTAACATGCTCCAGAGCTCAACAGAATGAAGAGGTATTCAGTGCAGCCAGCCAGCTTCAAAGAAACAGCAACCTGCCGATTGATGACTGCTATAGTTATGGCATGCTCAATTCAGAACTCCTATTGGCTCAATCCACATGCTGGGTGCCAAAAAAGATGTGAGGGGTTGACCTTGGCTGGATGCCAAGTGGCCATGAGCAGTTNCCACTCCTATAAACCCTGCTGCCCACCCAGCAGGCTTTTTTATCCCACCTGTTGATGTCATTGATGTATGGTAAGTATTCAGAGGGATCATTCTGGTGACTGTCAGCTCTGATCAGTCCATGACAAATGGTAGGACTGTGCTTCCAGCCTGGTGCAGTTCATTCTAGGTGTACTGACACCCTGTCACATGCTTCTGCTGCCAAAGGAATTGAGAAAAAAATATTGATAATATCTGTTGTAGCATACCACTTCTCTGTCCTTGACTCCAGCTGGCATAGGACTCCAGCGTATCAAGTATAGCAGCACTCAGCAACAACGTGACATCTTCATTCAGAACACAATAGTCCCTCTTAATTTCCACCAGACTTCTGCATGGGCCATATGAGATATTTAAAATAAACTGATCATTCATTGTCTCCAGTGGGTGAATCAGCACTGCAGGTGGGAGCCAGGGAACCTCAGTTACTGCAGTATCACTGCTGATGCACTGTCATGGTAGCGATCAGCCTGCCATTCATCCACCCACAGTAAGGCCACAACAGAGAAATGTTCTGAGAGGCCAGACAAGCTAGTCAGCTGTTTAACCTTCTCCATATTCATGATGGCTACACTGAAAGCTCATTGGTGCCCTTTTGGGCCCTTGAAGTTCACTGTCCTCAGGTAGTCTATGCCAAGGATACATGAGGCCTCCAGGACTGTCCAGAATAGGGTGTTTTTGCCACAAACCCAAAAATATCAACTAGTAGTATTAGACAACTCACATAAGGGTGAACAAAAACTATGGAAATCTATGCAGTAAAACCACCAACATAAGTCTCAGCAAAGAGGAGGTGTATTCTCTCATTCTGTCTGCAAGACAACTTCCCCAGCATAGTTAAGTGCACGTTTGCATTAACATGCTCCAGAGCTCAACAGAATGAAGAGGTATTCAGTGCAGCCAGCCAGCTTCAAAGAAACAGCAACCTGCCGATTGATGACTGCTATAGTTATGGCATGCTCAATTCAGAACTCCTATTGGCTCAATCCACATGCTGGGTGCCAAAAAAGATGTGAGGGGTTGACCTTGGCTGGATGCCAAGTGGCCATGAGCAGTTCTGTTACTCAACAGGACAGAGGTGAAAATAAGATGAAAAAACTCATGGGTTGAGATAAAGGCAGTTCAGTGAAGAAAACCAAAGACTGTGTGTGGAAGCAAAGAAAACAAAAATATTTATTCTCTCGTTTTCATCTTCAGGTGGTGTCCTGGGAAGCAGGGCCTTAGTATGTGTAGCGATTACTTTGGAAGACAAATGCCTTAATAACAAATCCCTCCCATGATCCTTAACTTCTTTTTTTTTTTGCCAAGTACAACATCACATGGTATAATATATCCCCTTTGATTATGAAATACCCTCTTTGTTTTGTCCTGACTATGTGTGCTCCCAAACTCTTGCCAACCTCCATTGGATGGAGTGCAAATAGACAGTCTTGATGCTGTGTGAGCCCTGTTCAGCATGACCAAAACATTGGTGTGCTATCAACACCATTGTAGCTCTAAGTACAGAGGAGAGCTCTACAATGGTTGCTACCAGGACAGTTGACTCCATCCCAACCAGACCCACTCACCATGCTCGTCTATGAGTCCAGTGTCACCCAGCTGCAATCAGAATCCCATCTCCCTTCATTTCACCCCTGCAATGTGAGGGAAAGCCCTGTCCTCTGCCATTCCAGGCTGACCCTTGCACTAAACTTTCCCTTTCCCCATAGCAAAGGAGGAGGCATTGAAACCTCCTTCCATGGCTCTACACAGCTGACAATTGGCACTGCTGGCCACTCTCCTCTGTGCTTTGCTTCCCAAGCCCAGGGAATAGGGCAGCAACCCACTAGGTCGCTGTCCTAGCCATGAAGATTTGTTCCTCTGCTTCCTAAAGGGCCTAGGCTTGTCTTCATCAGAGGTCTGCTTGCCCAAGAGCCTTCTGTCCCAAGCCATTTTTTGAAAGATGCAAAGACTGCAGCAGGGATGGGATCTGGCTCTCTAGCAGGCCACAGCAGGTCAGTAATCCTCATGATTGCCAGCAGCTGTAGCAGTGAGAAGTGGGTTACAGGTTTTTATCTGCTCTGGGGAAACTCAGTGTGCAGCTGGCCAGGCTTTCAGCAGAGGTGTGCCTTGGAGCAGCTGCCAGCTTGCAGACAAAGTGGCAGATTTTCTCTCCCTGTTGCTCGTTGCTGAGGTACAGCCAGCAGCTGTTTGTGACCCTTCTGTGAGCTGCCTCACCTGCCTTGGTCAGGCCCTGACATCTCTTCATCGATGAAGGCATTTCCACTCAGGCAGCCTGCATGTGCCTCCTCCTGCGCCAGGGAATGCTCTGCAACCCTGGGCTCCCCCTGAGGAGGGAAGCTCAGGCGGGCACACGTGAGGGGAGGGAGCTCAGCCAGGCAGTGCCCTGAAGCTCAGGCCTTAGCCCTGCCTCTGTGGGTTCTCTCTCCACTCTCCATCCTCTTCTGGGGGCTGCCACCAGGCCCGTGAAGGCAGCATTTTCACAGGAACACACTGAGAGCCCAACAAACATCCCTCTTTGGCCTGGGTCACTGCCCAGCTGCCTTGGGATACTACAGAACTAGCTGGGTCTCCCAAAGCTGTGATTCACCTGGAATCCAGCCCTTGATGTGCTGAAGGATCAGGGCCTGGATCCCAAAAGGAACCCCTGAAGTTCCAGTGCCAATGCTGACTCCATCACACACCTCACAGTTCCAGTTTTGTTGAGAAGGAAATAGTGACAGCACCTGCTGTGCCAGGAAGAAATATTTCCTGGCAGTCCTGGAGCTGCTTTGTTGGGCATTTTACCCTGCGGTCCTTGTAACCTAATGCTCCCATTGCAATGGGGGCAGGTTCTTCCAAAGATCCTTTGCAGAATTAGAATGGGTCACAATATTGTAATTACAATTAGATCTTTATTATTACATGAAGTAAGTCCATTTCAGACAGAAAATCTTCCAGAAACTCTACAGTAACATTCCAGATAACTTCAAGCGTAGCAGAAATACTTAGAACAGTTGTTTCAATTTCAACAGTACTTGAAGCTGGAAAAATCTTTTTGAAATTTTGTGGTTTTGAGTAAATTGTTGAGTAGGCAGGCATGGCTCCTGAGTCCCACAGTGTAATCAATGCAGAAAGAAAATAAAAATGCTGTATTTGATTGGCTTTGAGCTGTGATTAATTTAAGTGGAATTTGGTCATGTGGTTGTCTGAAATATTGGAGGGCATGTAATTTCATTAGGGAAGCTTTATGATGCTGTGAATTGATTTTAAAAACATAGAATGAAGAATATGTTCCAAACTGAAGACTGTGATTTAGCTGAGATGGTGAAAGTTGCCTTTCTTTATGGGAAAGCAACTGTCTTCATTTTTACACTCTGTTTTCACGAAGAAATTTTCATGAGGCCATAGATCCTTTCCTCTTTCATCAAAAATCTGTTACTTGTGGTTCATTTTCTGCTAGAATATTTTTGCCAGTTTAAATTATTGTAAGCATCATGTGGGGAAAAACATCAGTGAAAATGTTATTTGCAATAGTAAAAATGTATCCAGCTTAAGATTTTCTATCAAAATAGATGAATCATTAATTTAAAAAACTCTAATAATAAGTTTTTAAAATTGGGAATGTAGTCTGAATAAAAAATACACATATGAAAGTGCTAGGTAGGAGAAGGGGTTTAAGGAAGGATTGTTACAAGGTCTCCCTGTTTGGAAGAGACTTTTGTGAATCCAGGAAGGTTCTAGCATAATATTAGCTTCAAAACCCAGACTCTAGAATCCACCTAGAAAACTACAGTATGTCAAAGAATAGTTACAGTCGTATATACAGAAGATGTGGAAAATTAAGGTTTCATTAAGAATAGCTTTTTAAAAGCAGGTACTTCAAAGATGTAACAGAGAAGTTCAGGTGTTGTGAGAGCTTCACAAGATTTGGTGCTTGAAGGAAGATGTCAAAGATGGAATGTTACAGGAAAAGGTTCAAAAAAGTTTGAAAATGACAGCTAAAATTTGCATTAAAGGGAAAGTCATGCAGAATAGTCAAAGAAGAGATTTCCTTGTGAGATTTTCCTCATAGCGATGTGGCCAATAATCTGTTTGGAAGAGTATCCCATCCAACAATTTCCATCTTTAGAATGGCACTCCGGGCAAGTTTTGGTGATTAGTTCCTGATAGCTACATGCATTTAAATGGGAAAGGGCTCTGAATGACAACCAACTGATGTACAAAAATAAGCCAGAGATAGATGCCAAGGAGAAGTGCAAGTGCATTGGACAAATGCATTGTGATCTTTCATGCAGTTAACAATAGTGCAAGAGAAAAGCATGACAGCTCAGCTGGCTTAAGTATGGTATAAATCAAATCAGTGGAGGTACTGCATTATTCTGCAGAACTAAAAATCTAAACCTTCTCCTGGGATTGATGCCTGCCCTATTAAATGCCTCACAACTCTGGAAAACTCATAAAATCTCCTGCATCCCAATAAACATAGGAACACCTTGTCAAATTTACGTTACTGTAATTTCATCAAACCCCATTGCACTGCTGGAACTGCAGAGGCAGCTGAAGAGATTGCAGCAGAAGAAGGGAAACAGGGCTTCTAGCCATCTAATGCTTTCAGGCCCTGTTGTGAGGGAGAAAGGGTATGTGAATCTGCCTAGTTACTACATGCTTGTATAGGGAAAGACCACTTCATCTAGGCCTATCTGCAAGTGACATGGATATCACTTAACTGTTTTACCAGGAGTAAACAACCCATGCAAAATTATCCCTTCCAGAGGGAAATCACGCTGTCAGTGCAGGGAACACTGCTTCCAATTTGTTGACATTTTGCAGTGAATTTGTTGACATTTTGCACCCTTGACAGCAAAGCGCTTTCGTGCTGCCATCAAGAGGGGGCAGCCTCTGTTAACTGCATCGCTGCTCCTCACAGCACAGGCTGTGTCTGCCTTTCCAGGGTGTGTTTTCGTGCCAAGTCCTTGACACACGGCCTTCTCGCCTGTTTGCTGAGATGCCAGCTTTGTCAAAGCCGTTCAGGACACATACCTGATAGATACCATATTCTGGACTGAGCTAGACCGTGTAAGCATCCCAGGTAATGGGGGTGATGGGGCTGGTGGCAGTTCAGAGTCACCTAACTAGTGTGGTTTGTAATTAGGGCTGCTTCAGTCACACGGAAACCAGGATGCTGATACCAGTGAGAACCAGAGCTCTGGCAGAAGTTCTCGTAAACTTTAGTTTTCTTCAGTCAGATTAAATTAATCCCAACTAGGTAGAAGTCTTCCATCGGATGATCTTACAGGAGTGTTTTGGATCACACTGGCAAGTCTACATAAGCAGTGAAAACTGGATCTGTTATAAGGCCAGATATCACCTTTAGCCATTCAAGATTGTTTTCCTTCAATTGTACATAATAATTATCTCCTTTTTTTTTCTTGTTAGAATACTGACCTTGTATTTCTAAGGCTTGAGTTTCAGATTTCAGTGGGAATCCTGATACAAGGGGTGTAAAAAAAAACTTCATCCAAGAACTTATGAAATATACTAAAAAGTTTTACTGCCTTCATTTATTTGTGTAGAAGACCCTATATTTTTCCTAAGGATCTGGGTCATAATTGAATAAATACAAGATAAAATTCATCTCTCTGAAGTGCAGATGCCAGCTCCAGCTCATTAGTGATCAGTGTGGGTTCACCAACATTTCCACTGAGCTCGCTTTCTTAGAGTATGCGAGAAAAACATCAGGGAACTTTTAATGAAAACAAATGGGGAAGTATCTTAGCACTAAATTTAACCAGAAATCTGTATCTCTTTGGGGGTTTTCAACTCAAGAAGAGCAAAGAATGAGGAATAGTGTGTCATCAGATGCAATGGATCTTTAGGTAACTGCTCTAGAAAGTGATACACAACTGCCACCCCTCAGAGCTCTGCAAAGAATGATAAAATTTGTTACCTTTGTACAGCATTCAGATATCCTGCAATTAGAAACCTAACATCTTGAGAAAAGATGGAAATTACTTCACCAGGTAATGGTGAACAGATCCAGGGGTTTGCCACCTCTATGATTGCACTCAGTCATAATCCAGAATCTCAGGTTTGCAATTTACCACATTCGTTCTCCCAGTTCAGTGCTATTGTTGGAAAACTTTTTAGTGAGTTATCCATAC